>JAQFZP010000105.1:0-62621 GCA_034695745.1 Geophilus truncorum | reverse complement strand
GCAACACTTTGCGCAGCGGTGGGCGCCGCCGTCGTCGCCATTTTCTCTCGTGTGGTCCCGGAATAAAGTGCTCACGCTTTTTCTCACGTAAATATCGGTTTCGTCACAAGGAAAAACTCTTTCCTTTTTTATTTGCGCCCAATACTACGAGCCATCAACTGAAAACCATCATGGCCGAACCTCGCTCTCGCCGGCCGCGAGACTCTCACTCTGTGCGCGACGGGATTTCGATTTCGAGGCCGGATGACGTCACGTCCGTTGTCATAATGGCCTCCTGAGGATGGCGAGTTGTGTGCGATTCGGTGTGTACATGTCTTCTTCTTCGACGTAGGATTACAGCTTTGATCCATGACTATAGGCGCTGCCAAAATGGGGTAAGGAAGGACGTAAATTAACTCTTAATACCATTTTAATCTCTCCGCGGAACGATCATACCTGGGAAAAATAGTCCGTCGTGTCGGATGGTGATGATGATGAAGCCACATCCTACGTGCTAGGTGATGGAGAATTAAATTACACATCACTTAATACCCACTATTTCAAGGATTTTTAACATTTTAAACCTCCTCTGGTATCGATTAGGCCTTTTTTAAAGACCAAAAATACATCAATATGGTGGGATTCTGTGAAAATTCAGGGTTTCAAAGGGTTAATGGGCAGAAAAAAAAGGGGTAAAGGTGTGTGTTTGGTAATTGCAAAGATATTTATTATATATTTTGTTGTGTATTTAGTGGGTTATATAACACAATAAGGTGAGGTAATGTGGATTTATTTTTTCAATTTCTTCCAAAATGACTTTTAAAAGTGGCTTTTTGGACAATCCCTTTCCCTGTTTCCACTTATGGTAGCCAGAGTGCACCATCTCATTGTGGTGTTGGTCTAATCTGTGTGAGATCCACAGCTTCATCCAATCTTTTTCTGTTTTCTTTTGTTTGGTTTGTTTGTGCAGTTGAAAGTTAAAATGGCATTAACATAAACAGCCTTGGAGCAAATAAGTCAATTTGGAGTCTTCTAGAGGGGGTCAGAGGTGTGTTTTCTCCTGTAAATAACCTCTTTACATGTGAAATGAGATGCAGGAATGAAAATTTTGAGTTTACAGCACCTGATTTTTAAGTTTGCAACTTTGGATCAATAAATTGATTTGATGGAGCCATTTCAATGCTGCAGTCTTCTAGTTTACATGCATTGCTGTGGTGTCTCTGAGGAGAGCACAAGTTGCTTATTTTCTTCTAGAGGTTAAACCTAACTGACTAAATCATGAGAAAGTGTTTGGATTTGAATTCACAAGATGAAAAAGGCAAAAAAAATCATCAAAAAAGGTCTTTTGTTTGTTTGTTGTTGTTTTTGTTGTGTTTTCAAGGTCTTTTTTTATGCGTATGCACATCCATAGTATAATTAACTCAATGTGCAATCATAAATCAGAGAGAAAAAGGTGGTGACAGACATGATAAATGGTTGCAGTTGCTTTTTTCATTTTTTAATTCCTAATTAATTTTTTACTTGTTTTAATTAATGGTCTTTTACTATTCTTTTTATACTGTATATTTTTAATCCCTTATTTTCTTTTCCTTGATAGAAGAAAGAAATAAAAGTATGAAAGACTATAAAGAACAAGAGATGAGAAATTGGAAAAATGAAGATTGGGATTTTTTTTTTTTTTTCTTTTTCTTTCTTTCTTTTTTTTCTAAGTTGTAGTTTTTTTATTTTTTACAAATAAAGAAGTAAAAGTGGAATTTGTAATTATTATTTGCAAATTGGATTTTGTAAATGGAATAAGAAAAATATAAATATCATTTATTTATTATGCTAAATATTAAAGAGAAAAAAAATTGTATGTAACGCCCAATCAATTAATCATAAAATTTTGTGAATTCCGACTGTTGCAAAATCCTAAAAATTACGAGCTTTACAATCCACCCCCTGTACCGTATGAACCGTATATGCAAACATTAGAAAATTGCAGATTCTGTTGAATTAAAAATTAAAAATTTAAAATCCGTCAAAAATTGCAGATTGCTTTGAATGCAAGATTTCTTGATTGCTTATAAATAGCGTAGAAGTTTTCAATTAATCATAGCAATTTTCGAGAAATTCAAGCAAACCCAACTTTAAAACTGGAAAATCGGTTTTTCATTGCTGCAGCTATCATTCCTAAAGCTACTTACAACTCCCTTTCTTCTACAACAAAACCCTTACTAAATAAAAAAAAAAAAAAAAAAAAAGAATTTTTTCCAAACATTTATTTACATCCAATAATTACAACAACAACAACAACAAAAACAAAAAACAAAATAAAAAACACCCACACAAAAACTTACCAAACGAAAAATGACCCACAATTTCCTTTGGCCTCACGCCAACAAAACAAACGAGAAGAAAACAAACCTTTGAAAATCCAATCCCTCCACTGTCCACCTCTTTCACAAGACCCCTTCTCGTGGACTCGTCCACCAAAATATATCGATCAGGCAGTGAATGATAAAAGCGAAGGAAGGCGCGCACTTCTTTGTGCCGTCACGTCACGGCGTCTTCGGGGAGCCGTCACCCGTCACGCAGTATAACCCTATCCCCACACTCCCGGTCGCCGAGCAGTGGGTGTGTCCCAGCGCCGCGATGCTGGTGACACGAACGACGACTTGTCCGCACCCGACTCGCCGTCTCCCCGACTCGTGACACCGCGTCGCGTCGACCGAGCGCTCCGCCGCTGCTATCTTCGCGCCACACCGCCTTTTAACCGCCACCTGGAGACATGTTGATGACAAAAAATTATGCAGTCATCTCCTCCTACGAGTCACATTGTTTCTCTCGCCCGCAAATACGCTTGCAGGTGAGCCGCGTGTTGTTATTACAAATTTTACATTGTTTCACGCCAGGGAATGTTGGAAATTAGCCGCTCCTTTTTCATGGGAAACGCACAGGTGTTTGCTTTTTAAATAAACGCTATCGTTTACTTCTCTGTCGGCGGTTTTAAGCATTAAAATCCACCATTTTTTTCTCGTTTTGTTGATCCTCGGTGTTAGGTAATGAGATTTGTGACAAATTTTGTCGTTGCAGTGCTCTAAATGATGATGTGATTCTGTTTTTTTTCTGTTTTTGAGATTAAAACCGCACACAACTTGCCTTTTTTTTTTTAACGTCTTAGTTGGGTTTCCATGGCAACTAGCCATCAAGATTCATTGTGCATAAACATTTTTGCTGGAATGCAAACTGCGCTTCGACACTGCTGAGGGGCGCAAAAGGGTGACTTTAATCAGTTTAATTGCGGAGTTAAAATTTGAAATTTTTAAGCCTAAAGAAATAAGAAATAAATAATTCTTAAGTAATATTTGAAAGACTTAAATGAAATAAAACATCATTAGAAACCTTGAGAACAACGCAACGAAGCGATTTTTGTTCCGGATTTTGGCAAATTTTCAAAAAGCACCCCCGTGAACAACTTCACCGCACAGCACAAGCAGTTCGCAGTGAAGCGCACTTACGAATTTCTGCGCTCAAAAAGCAAAACAATTACAGTCAGTATAAAATCGATTTTCGGGTTAAAACCCCAACAAATCGATCACGGACTCGAATTAACGATGTAGCGACATTTTTTCCTTCATGACTCCCTCAAACTCATTTCGCGTGCTTAATCATTCCTTAATGATTCAAAATGTCATTTTCCCCCCCGTTCCGTTCAATTCCCGTGTAAACAAAGTGAAAATCCCAAAATAGATAATTCATTGATCCGATGCATCCATTTTACGAACCGATTGCGCTAACCTCGAAAAGGGGGTCCTAGAGGTCGCTTTCGGCCAATTGTAAATGGGCCTCATCAGTGGCAGAAATCCAAGTGAAACGCCACTTAAATTCCGGTTAGTCCTCGGCGGCCGTTCGAGTGGAAAAGAGAGCTTTTACATCATAAACACGTGGCGTCTTAGACACCTCCAATTGGGCGCTCTTGAGGAGCTGACTGCATCATGAAACGCTTCTGGTCTGGCAATGACTGGTGAACTCACTTCAGCGCAAGTTCAGCAGATTTATTTGACCAGTCTTTTGCTCGGACGGAAAAGGTTTGAAAAAATTGTGTATATTTAAATTTAGGTTGCTTATGACGTCATTTGGTTGTTCTGTAAGGTGGGATTTGTTGGGAGATGAGGTAAATTTAAATGATAGTTTTTGAGATTTGTGAAGGGGTTTTAAAGATTTGTAAAGGTTTTCTTAAGAGATGTTTTGGCGATTCGCAAAGGGTTTGTGAAGATTTATAGAGATTTGTTGGGATTTTTAATGGATTTTTGTGGATTTTTAAAGATTATCTTGACCAACTAAGATTTTTGAGAATATCAGACCATTTACTTTTGTCTTTCATTTTTATCAATTGAAATCAATGAGGAAATACATCTTTTACTATCTAAATTTATCTTTCTTTAATTACAAATTGTTCCCGTTCTGCATCCTTTCTCATGCCATTTAAGACTTAAAAGGGTTGAGGGTTGAATTGAAGGTAAATTGTGTAATGGTTTATTGACTTTTTGCCATCTCAGTGACCCATCTTTTCTTAACAACCATAAATCACATTTCACATCTAAATTTATCACTCACTTTTGGCTGTTTAATACAGTTTATAAATAAAAAATGATTCTGGGCTTCTAAAAGCTTCTCCTAGAATATTCAATCACAAAATGTGGTTTAATTAATTTTTGATTTTTATTTTACTTTTTTTTGGATCAATTTACAGGGAGCAGCCTATTTTTTCCACCAAGGCACATGTCTTTCACATTGACCCCAAAACCAAGAAATCATGGATTCCAGCTAGTAATACAGCCATCAATGTATCATTTTTTTTTGATTCCACCAGGAATTTGTACAGGATTATTAGTGTGGAAGGAACAAAGGTAATCAACAAAATAATGCTGCCATGCTATATTTCACACTTTGATTTCTCCATTTTTTTTTTCTGTTTGGATGGTTACCCTTCAAGATGTTGTTTTGAGCTATTTTTGTTGTATATGATAAAACAACATGAGCTGTGAAATCATATGGTTTCCTGGTGACTGAAGATGGAAAATAGAAAAAGATAAAGAGAATTCATAGCATTGCAGGAGACATTTTACTTTTTTTTTTCTTTTGAATTATTCTGTGACTCAACACTCCACTCCTTAGATTTTAAATATTTTAAAATTGAAATGCATTTATTACATTTCCTGACTGGAAGCTAAAACTTACCAGGTTTTAAAAATTAATATTTAATTTTCCTTATGTTTTTAAACCTCAACATTACTCTGGGGAAAACTTGAGAAATTGTATTCTTTAAATAATTAGTGTAGATGGTTTCATTAAGCAATTAGATTCAGCAGAAAGGAATTTAACTATCCAGTTACGTTATAGTGAGTTTGAAACGATTTAAAATTTAGAATGCTTAATCTGAAGGTCTTGCATGTTGTGACCATGTTTGCACCTTACGTTTTTAATGAATTCGGAGGTGCATTAATTGAGATCTACGCTCTATTTGTAACTCGGCATTATTTGAGTAAATAATGCCGACATCTATTTCTCTGTAGTGGCCTGCTGCAGGCTATTGAGATCTGGTGACAATTTGTTGTATTAATGAAATTTTTGTGTAAATTTGTGATTTTTTTTTGTGTGACACCACTGAAAATTGCACATTAACAGTTTCAGATTCTGCCACTAGGTAGAAAACCAGACCCACTTTGAGTGGCACTTGGCAGCATTGAAATAGATATGTTTAAATGTTGTTCTTATTTTCTATTCTTAATTATGGAGAATCAACGGTTAACCTTATTCATCAATGCTATCAGCAGATTTTTGTGAAAATTAGAACTAAATTGAGTATTACTTTGTCTAGGCTGTCATCAACAGCACCATCACGCCCAACATGACTTTTACGAAAACTTCGCAAAAATTCGGACAATGGTCGGACGTCAGAGCGAACACGGTTTACGGCTTGGGATTCTCGACAGAGGGAGACCTCAATAAATTCATTGAAAAGTTCCAAGAAGTGAAAGAAGCGACTAGAGTTGCAGCTCCGAAAACTCAATCAAATGGCACGAATGTAACCCCTGTCCCTTCTGCGAGCGCTTCGCCAATCAATGCCAGGGTTGTTCGGCCTCCCGATGAAGTCCCGCCGCCACCCATCGAAACTCACGTCATCAGCGCACCCACGATCCAAAATGAAACCATTACTTCTAATCTCATCAAATCGGCACTCATTTCCCATCAGAGAAGCCAGTCCCTGTCGGGATTACAGGTCGGGTGACTTTACTTCCGAGACAAATTTACCCTTACTTGCCAACCGTATACTTTCATTTTGTGTTGCACGAAAGATTTTCGACACTTGTTAAACGTCTCAAACAAAACTACATTCTTGTTTGTTACTGATTATAACAAGTGGTGAATTTGAGTTTTCAGTTGGTGGGTTTGTTTATTTTTTATACTTTTGTAAATCAAGTTAAAACTGGTGTAACTCGACATTTACCGAGTTTTGGGCGCCAATTTTTTCAAGTTAGATTGAGAAAAATAGTAGCTGCATTAACGAACCCACTTTCTAAGTTATCTTAGATAAACTTGTCATTTCCTCAATTTAGCTGATAAAGTATGACGTCAAAAATATGTCAATCTCGATTTAAACCAGTTTAAACAAGTGGGCATAATAAACAAACAAAATTTAGTTCAAAAGTTACTCGGCATAATTTTTTATTTAATTTAAAAAGGCTTAATTTTCAATTTCTCTCTGTTTATCAGCCCGGAGAGAGTCCCAAGCATCAAAAACCGAGCGAGAAAAGTATTGTTGGTTCGTCAACGACCAACATCCCACCTTCAGGTTCAATGGAAGCTCAGTTGAAGTACGAAAACGACCGGCTCAAATTAGCTCTAGCACAAAGGTGAGTCAGTCGAACAGTGTAATTACTTGAGGATTAAAAGGCCAAGTCATTCACTCGATGTGTTTTCATTACAGTTCTGCCAATGCTAAGAAATGGGAGGTAGAATTGCAGACCCTCAAGAACAATAATATGCGACTCACGAGTGCGTTGCAAGAGAGCACTTCTAATGTCGAAGAGTGGAAAAAGCAACTTCAAGCCTACAAAGATGAAAATAACAAATTAAAAATCAGAGTAAGTTGATTAAATTTTCATTTCATCGAAATAT
Source organism: Geophilus truncorum (assembly GCA_034695745.1). Taxonomy (NCBI): domain Eukaryota; kingdom Metazoa; phylum Arthropoda; class Chilopoda; order Geophilomorpha; family Geophilidae; genus Geophilus; species Geophilus truncorum. The sequence goes on along the minus strand of JAQFZP010000105.1, from coordinate 55,478 downwards.
ATAAATTTAAAAAGTTACGAGACGTTTTTGTAATATATGAAATTGATAAATTCAATACAATAGTTATAAAAAAAAAAAAAAAGTTTATAAACCTACCTATATGAATTCGTAACGTTAAATTAAAGTCTAGACTGAAGTTCAGGTCTAAAGATTAGGCCTAGAGTAGGAGCAAAATAGAGACAAAATGTATTCTAACTAAAACAATCAAGACAACAATGGCAAGTGCTATGAAAAAAAGGCAGACTTTAAAATTGCTAAAATTTTCCTCTTCGAAGTTGTATAAAGCAGTTTTCAGCTTTAAAGTGAAAGTAGTACTTATACTTTAAGAATAAATAAAATATTGATTTAACTGGAATTAAAGTAGTATGTGAAAATTATAATGTTTGAAATCCCAAAATTAAATTTTAAACTAAATCTTCTTCGCCTTGAGGCTTTAATCAGCAGCAGGTGGCAAGAAGAATTTAGTTATTAGATTTCCCACTCTAGTTTGAAATTCTAATGTCACGAGATAAATTGTTTGAAAATGTAAATTTTTTAACTCTTTGCTAACGATTTTTTAAAGCAATTTAAAATTGCTAATTGAAACTCACTAATGCACTCACTTAGGGAGAACGTAGTTTGTTGAAATATTTACTTTTAATCTATTTTTTCTTGCAGGTTGCAGTTAAATGAGTCTTAATTGGCAATTCTAGATGAAAAGATTACTTTGCAGATAATTGTGCTTTTTTTAATGAATCAATTTGGGCCTTATTTGCTTACATAGGTGTTGGAGTTGGACGCGAGCCGAGGAAACGCAGAAGCGGCAACTGAACTTCGCAAGGAAATTGATTCGATCCGATCGCGGTCAGATAGCTTGGAGGCTCAAATGCAAGTTCGTGATCAGGAAATCCTGCGATTGAACAAACATGTACAAGATGTGGATTTGACTCAACAAGAGAAAAATGAACTTTTTAAGGTAAAATTATAATTATAAAAAAAATAAATAATAATAAAAAAAAAAAAAAAATAGAAAAAACGTTGTCAATTTTCACAGGGAAAAAAAATCTATTGCAATTTTGACAAATTTTGAAAATCTAAATTTTGAAGGAAAAAAAATAATCGATTACACAATTTCGAAATTGGTCAAAATTACAATTTTTTAAAAAAAAATTTTTGTACCTAAATATTTGATTTTTATTTTTTCCTCAGGCACTTCAAGATGAAAACGAGGTGTTAAAGTTGAGCATCAGGTCCCTTCAAGAACAACTCGAAACAGCCATGACCACTCAAGAAACTTCCAGACGTCTTCTGGACGCGTTGCATGCACAACTGGGGGCCAAGATTCAAGAGTTATTAGAAATCCATCAGGAAATTGGAACTGTCGTTAACTCGTGATGCGTTCACATTCCTAGTTTTTCCCATTGATTTTCTGAGAAACGAGAAAATTGAATGTCAAATTCAAGGCAGCTTTCATGTCATCGTTTGTCTCTTTAACCAAAAACCGCGCTCCATCACATTGAAAACATTAATTTGCTTTTTTCAAATTGAATTTTGAAATTTGAATTAATCTTTTTGGTGGTGTGACAAATCGCGAAATCCTCCAAATAAAAAAAATAAATATTTCAGCTCAAAATATTGGCATAAAAATTTTAAAAAAAATCTGAATTTTTATCTAGTATAAAATTCAGATATGCAAATTACGGTAAACATCCCAAATAATCTCAACTTTTACCTTTTCCGAGTGATATTAGCAATGAATTTAGGTTTAAACTATGATATTAAGGCACAATTTGAGTGATTGTATTGATCTGATTTTTTTGGTTTTTCTGAAACCTGAAAATGGTTAATTTTTTCTATTTGCAATTCAAGCACTGCCATCATTTAAAAAAATAGGAAAAAAGACATTATTTTTACTTAAAAAGGCTTACTGAATGGTATCATGTGGTACTTTAAATCTTATCAACATTATCATCATCTTAGCTTCGTATGGTGTTTTTGCATACAATCAGGATAACAATGTACTTAGCATCATTCCTAATAACTCGTGAAAAATTAAATTTAACTTTCAGGTAACAAATAAGTTATAAGGATAATAGAGGATTAGAACTTGACCTGTGCCAAAAAAAAAAAAAGCAAAAATTCAGACATAACTTTCATTTACTTATGATTTCTTGCTCAATTAATGCAATTATTCAGTTAGTATAATTTTTAAAACCACTTTTTTTTTCTACTGTAAATTATTATTTTCATTAAAAACAGTAATTGTAGTAAATTTATGGTTGAAATTTCGAGTTATAAAGCTATTTATACCATAAAATACTGATTTTTAAAACAGTCAATCAGAGGCTAATTTTAATCCAACATGGCTCCTACCTGCATTTCCTCACTCTTAAGTTATAAAAAGACAGTTTGACTTAAAAACAGCTTGTAAAGAGTACTTTTAGCCATAAAAAGAAATCAGGTTCATTCCAGAGGTAATTCTGTGGATTTTTATCAGTACGAATTATTTATAAGGTATAACTGGACTTTTATAACTCACATTCCTCCTACAACTCTAGAATAAAACTGAAAGCATAATAAAGAAATAAAAAAAAAGTGCTCAAAATTAAAGGGAAACTTTCAGCATATTTTTTTTTTAATAATAGCAAATGTATTTTCAGCCCTTTTGAAACAGTAAAATGACACACAAAAACTTGATTTTTTAACTTTATCAACTAAAACTGAGCACTGGAATTAAAAATACAGGGAAGGATTTGAAGAATTTACATGAATGTATTTCTGTATAGTGTGTTAATTGGGAAATTCTTTTAAAAAAAAGTCAAAAAATTATATTTGTTGATTGTTGGCCAAATTACAGCACTTATTATAAATGCTTTTTAAAATAATTTCAAATAAAAGTGATTTCCTTTCAAATAGGTGTTGTTATAATATCCTGTTAACTATAAGATCTGAGTTTGTAAGATATTTTTCTTGTTACTTTGCATTGATGCAGGAAACTTGCAAATGATATAAATATCTGTATTGATGCAACAACTAGAATTTGAAATTTGCATCATTTATACTTTTTTATGGTCTTGTATCAAACCTTATGTATATATAACACTTTTGTGAATTTCTTTCCCTAGTTTGTGTAATTTTACGTCTTTTAGGAATAAAGTACTTTCAGATGTTTGAGTCCTTTGAAAATAACCCTATTTTATACACCGTATTTTCTCAAAATTTAAAGATGTTGAATGTTGATATTAGCGTTATTATTGGTAAACGGTGCTAAAAACAATGCTAACAATGTAACTGTACATAGTCACAAACATTTTTTAATGAATTCAGAGGTGCGTTAATTAATACCCACGCCCTATTTGCAACCAAAGCGTTATTTGAGAAAATACCGTAATTGATTTTGTTATTTTTTCCTGTCAAAAAATGAGTCTAATAATTAGCAACAAAATATAAACTGTTTAGAATGAAATCCAACTTCAAATGTACCGACTGCTAAATTGCACTGGAAAAAGAATAAAATGAGTGAAAAAACGAAAAAAAAAAACAAAAAAAAAACCAAACATAATGAAAACAGTAATGACCATTGATCATGTTGGCTGTCAATTCCACTTCCTGTCTACGACTTCTGTTGAAATAAACAATAATTAAAAAGTTGAACTAGAATTTGCTGTCACTCACATCGACAGCCATAACTTATTTGTATTACAAACAGTAATTTTCTTTTTTACATTTGAATATAAACTGTTTATTTTAATTCTCTTCAAACATAAAACACATACTACTGTATAAAACAATTTCTTCACGTAAATTAACAATTCACATACAACGGTATTGCAGCGTAAACATCTCTCCCCCTTCGTCTTTTTACATAACAATTTTTAATCATTTATTTTTATGTAAAACGGTATAAAATTACGCTTTATTAACTCACTCCGAATCAACCATTTCGAAATTATGCATTCATTCATCCACTCGTAAAAAATGAGAAAAAAATAGAACTATTTCTTATTTTTCACTTTTAAAATCAACCTAATCCTATCGCGTCGAGAAGAATTTTCATTTCTCATATAATCGCATTCTTACAAAATAAATAAGTACAGTCCTTTTCCTAGATCCTTTTCTGTACATCGTAGCACCAAAAAAGAATAGAAAATCCTCCTTTTAAGTAAGGCATGCGAAACGTATTTGCACAACTGCGTGTCATTGACGAAAATAAATAAACTAGGATTTGGTAAAAGTTTTTAAATCTCAGTTTTCTTTTCAAAAAAAAAAAATTTCGTTGTTTTCGTTCACACCATGATTGCGTCATCTTTATACACTAATTCAACCGATACCACGCTCGTGTCAGCTCCGTTTCGATGTTCACAGTTGTTTTCTTCGCCGAACTCAGTTCCTTTTGAATTAGTGACTCCGAACCGCGTTGGCGGCCGTCGTTCCGGGAGAATACTCGCTCTCTTTTTCGTTAAGTGCTGAAGCGCTGATGGCGTTGCTGGGGAAGTGATAAAAAGTTGAATTAGAAATTTTAGAATTTTAAAAATTCTTTAAAAAAAAAAAATGTTACGATGATATTAAAATTGCGAAAACAAGCGAACGAATGTAATCACACAAGCAACGAACTACACTTATTTGTTGTTGTTGTTCCTACCTGTCGTGCATTACCGTGTGACCAATAATTTTTGAACAAATCCTCCAATTCAAAAATGCTACGCCAAGCTTATTAGGAAAAAACGAGAATGAGGTAAGGAAAAAGGGAACAAAATGAAATATGATAGTCAGTAAAAGTCATTCCATTAGAATTGTCAGTAGAAATTAGAAAATCAAACTCGAAATCTCATTCATCAGTTATAAATGTAAATAGATTTGAAATAGATAATAGTAGACAGAACTATCTGGTGTTAAAAAAACACAATTAAGTATTTCTCGGTAAAGATTTTAGTCTACTGTTATATATTTTATGATATTTTTAAAACTTTGTTATTAATCTCCACCTGGGATTTCAAATGTAAGCGCGTATTCTTCGTACGGAGGCCTATTGATGTCGTCTAAACTCCCGATCGTACTTTCTGGATCAGTGCTCAGCATTTCGTCATCGGAACTCGTTCGGGTCAGCGTCGGAAGAACAGTCGTGAGCAAAACCCTTTAGAAGAAAAATTTAGTAAATGTATAAAATAAAATGAAATAAAAAATAAATAAATAAAATTTACTTTTCGTTCTGCAACGTTTCAATGTGCTGACTGAGAATATCTTCGTATTCTGCCTGTTCTTCCGATCCAGCCTCACTTCCGGTTGGCAAAGATTTCTTTGGTTTTGTGGATCTGATGGACGAGAGTCGATTGGAGGCGGTGTGACACGCCGTATCAATGCTGTCGATGTCGGCGAGAGTTGTTTTCAGCTTCTTCAGCTGCTCCTTGATGATGAATTCGATGCAAATGGTCTGTTTGTTCACGTCGTTCAGACTGTCTTGAGCGTTCTGGTTGCGGTTGGTGCCCAGAATGCACGGCGCGAACACGATGGCGAGTGCGTTGGGTGACATGCGGTTGAACTCCTCGTGTTGCGCCACGCGCGCCAGGTGAAAGATGAGGCGTTCCAACAGGTCGAAGTTGTGTTTCGGAAGTTTGCTGATGATGGAGAAGAGTGTGGAAATGCGTTCCTGAGGATCATTGATTACTAGAAAAAAAAATTTAAAAACAAATTAAAATTTTGTAGATTTTTTTTATTTTTTAAAATCACCAGTGGCACGAATGAAGTCGTCGTACGACTCGTACGTCATGAGAGGTACGTTCATTTCTCTGAAAAAAGATTTCAATGTGGATGTGAGGACGTGGATGGCGTAGTTATCGAAATTCGCCGAATCTGGATCTGTTTTGAGAGGAAAATTTGATGAATCTTTTTTTTACAAAATCTTTTTTAAATTTGAAATTTAATTCTTTACCATTTTCGATGGCGCTTTTCAACGCTCTGACTTTAGACGAAGCTCCCGGTTTTCGGTAAAGACCTTCGGTGTAAAGACCTTTGAGTTCGATGATTGTGATCAGACGATCGATGACGAGTGGAATTTTGGCGTCTTCAGTCAGAAGATGCGCGAGACTTGCACCGAAGACTTTTCCCTCGGGATTGTTGAATTCCTGTTCATCTTTGCAGCTGTTCGGTATCCGGTTGCAGCATTTACGATGACACGTGAGTTTACAATCTTAAAAAAAAGAAATAAAAAAATTTAAGTAAAAGTTTAAATTTTTTAACGCCAGATGTCGTACTTTGGCAAACTAGGGCTTTTTCCGTCAACCAAATGAAGGACGAGCATATTTCGCAGACGGTGGGAATATTCACAACAACTGCTATGAACGAATGGCCCAAGTGATAAGCCTAAAATTTTAAATTTAAATAAATACATAAGTAAATGTAAAAATTAAAATTAAATAAAACGTACAACTATTTGTTGATCTTTTCTCCGTTTTTCTTTTTTCGACTTCACTTTCATCTTCTCCTCGGCCCTCTGTTGATTTTGTTGATTCACAAATTCGTTGAGAAACCCACGAAATGCATTGACACCCATTGTGACTGGGAAAGCAGCCGACATGCATTCTTGTCGACAAACATTCTCCATCACTTGCTCGAAGTTGGAGATCAGATCTTTGTATCTAACAGCCACCCGACAATCCTTTAAAGAAAAAAAAAAAGTAGATATAATTAAATTTCTATATTATAAAAATCAAATCACAATTCGCACCTGCGCAGCGACTGAATACGTGCTAATTAAATTCGCTTTGAACTCCTTCAACGCCTTTTTAAACACAACATCGACGATCGTATCTCTCTTCCCACCGTCTTCGTTAATTTGGCAAATTTTCTTGAAGATAAAAGCGTCCATATTCTGCAGTTCCTTCACATCCGAGATGATGTGATCGTTGCGATCCGTGAACTCCGACATCCGGGTCACGTTCCAGCTCTGCGGCGGGAGATCGGTGCGAGTAAGTGTCGCTCGCCGCGACCTTCGCCGACTGCTCGGACTCCTTTGGGGCACAGATACTTGGCAAGGCCGTTTGTGAGCCGATTGGACGCATTTGGGATGAAACGCTTGACGACAATCTAAAAAAATAAATAAATAAATAAAATTGTTTTAAAAATTTTATTTTTTTTAATTAATTTACCCGTGCAACGGTATCCTTGAGCAAATAGAGACGACATTCCTTTATCACAAAAAGTACAGACTTCGCCGCGCGAGAATTTATTGGTAGTTTTGAAATGATGAGTGGTGTTGTTTTCTTTTTCGACTATCGGTGGGTAATCGACGTCTGGGGATTTGATCGAGTCGAAGGAAGAGTAAAAACTGAAACCGGAAACTTCTTCTGAGCCGGAGTCTTCGCTGTCGTCGTGGCTGTTTCTTTTCTTCCCGACACCCATGATGGTTTTCAAATGTTTCTTCGCTTTCTGGAAAGCGCCTTTCGATGTGGTGTGATCGGTTGTTTTGAAGTCGTCCGAAATTCGGATTGTGTCTTTAGTGCCGTTTCTCGACTCGCGGTAAATTGGTGGAACCCGGTCCAAGTCGGGCGATTCGTAACACTTGGATATTTTATCCTTAAAAAAAATACAAAAGAAAAATAAATAAATAAATAAAATTTAAATTGCTTTTCGTTTGAAACAAGAATTAAATAAAAAACTAAATAATAAATTGGAAAAAAAAAAAACCAAATAAATCATACTGTGCGTTTGGGAATAGCGGGTGGAATATCAGCAGTTGAAAACTTTTCCGATTTACTGCGTTTCAACGATAACTTTAAACAAAATAAAAACATAAAATAAGCAAAACAAAGCAAAACAAAACAAAACAAAAATAATAAATAAACCAAATTTTTTAAAAAAGACAAAAATTAACCTTTTTCCTTAATTTCGTTCTCTTTTCTTCCAATTTCTCTATAACTTCCGGTCTCAAAACTCTAAAAACAAAAATTCAAACATTAAAACCCCAAACTTAAACCTAAAAAAAACAAAAAAACTCACTCTCTATTAACCACAGTTGTCTTTGGCTCTCCACTCGTGGCTGGTGACTCTGGTGGTGTCAAGAGTGCCGCGAGATGGTGCTGGTCAACGACCGGTAAATCAATTTCAACATCTTCTTGAATCCCACTACTCCTAAACCAACCAACAAATAAAAATAAAAAAATAAACAAAATTCTCCAATTTCAATTCCAAATTTATTCCACTCACTCTTCCGAATCCCTCAACTCCCTCGAATTAATCTTGACATACAATCCCTCGCTCTCCAACTCTTCCTGACTACTTTCCTTCGACATAAATGCCTCATCATTCTGCAACTGACTTTCACCACCTTTGATCTGTTTACTCTTCTTCCGTTTTTCTTGCACCAACTGCTGAAACCTTTTAAACAAAACCGTAAATTTACTCATTTCCACACACAAAACACAAAACTTCCACAACTTACTTTTCTCTCGCTTTGTACCCTCTAATACTATTCTGCAGAAAACAAACACCTCTTTTCAGCTGCTGGAAGTGATTTCTTACAACATAACCCCTCCAGTACTTCTGAATCACAATGGCGGCGTAATTCTGTACCCTTAAACCAGCGACGACTCTCTGCACCAGATGTCTCCGAATATTGGCTTGAATCTTCGTCACCGCGTATCGTAGCTTCAAAAAGGCACGTCTTTCCAACACCGCCCGATACCACCTCTGAATCGTAACGATTCGAGAAAGTATCGCTTGATGAAGCCGATGATCGAGTTTGAGTTTCTCGCTTTCTCGGAGAAAAACTTTGGTTTTCCCGATCTGGTAATTTTCTCGATCCAGATTCATGTTGTGAAGAAATTCCCGCACGTCTGACTGAGAACTGATTAATCCTTTTTGCAAAAGGATTCGATAATGTTGAATGAATTCCTAAAAAAAATAAAATAATTAAAAATAGATATTTATTTGTAATTTTTATTTTTTTTTAAAATTATTGTATCCCTGGTTGAACCAAACCAAAACCGACATGCAACGATGCAACCATGCATTGTGACGTGACCGACACCTCATTGAGAAGTTTTTTTTGAGCATACCGAGTTGACAACTTGTTTATCCCCCTCGGTCTTCGACAACATGATTTTTTTTCTCACTAAGCCATGTCTATTTTTATCCTGTTTACCTGTCTGAACGCTATTTTTCTAGCATAAGCAGTCAACAAAACACACATTTTAAAATTAAATACTACTAATAATGAAAAAAAAATTTAAATATTTAAAAAAACTGACAAAATTTTAAAAATAAATAATTTTTCTTTACTTCGAAACTCAACCGGACGTTGTATCCCGACTGTCTAATCCTGACCGTTTCCAGCATTCCTGTGTACCTCAACTGGCGCAAAATAATTTCTTCGTCGAATTTATTAGGAATCTATTAAAAAAAATTCAAACAAACGCGTGAAATGAACTCGGGAAATGTAAACAGCTATTTTTAGCTTTAAAAACAATTACTTTATCAGCATTTGACTTGATACAGCGAACGAAGAATGGATTTGCTTGGTTCAACGTTTCCATCAATTGACCCAAAGAACTCTTAAATCACAGGGACAAAAAAAAAATAATTTTTGAATTTAAAAATATCACTTTTTCAATTAACCAACTCTTAACTCACTTGAAACTGATAACTAACTGTCATTGGTTGTTTTCGTGTGCCTCTATTCAACGCACCACTGTGACCACCAATTTGCGAGCGACATGCCAAAGTTTTCACGCTCATTAAATTCTTCAAACTCTGTTGGCGAAAATTGAAATTAATAAACCTTAATTCATTTCTCCCTCGTTTTTATATTTACTTTTGTGCTTTTCGACCGCGGCCTAAACGACTTGTTTTTTCTACAAAAAAAAAATAATAAAAAGTTAATTAATATTAAGTCATTAAAAAATCATTTTCAGGGTTAGTTACGTGAAAAGGGTAAAATACATACGTAATAATTCGATTCGCTCTTTGCAAAGCTCGTGCTTCTTTTACATTTAAGTGCTGCGAGGTTCCGGTCGTGGGTTCAAACATAGAGTAATCAACTACAAGGGACTTGCGGGAATTTACTCTGTTGTTGAGGCTTTTATCCTGCTGATATAAGCCAGTGGCACCATGCAATTCGCTAGGATGGCAAACTAGGCTACTTTTTCTATTCGATGATTTTGTGGGACTGTAAATCATGCAACAGTGGGGTCAAAATACGATAAAAACAACAAAAACTTGGTATTTTCAATACAAATTATTTAGTTTGGGCTTTTGTAGCTGTTTAGATACAGTTAAATGTGAGAAAAATGATTAATTTTGTCTCGTGAGACTGTGTCGTTTTAAATATTTTAAGTCATTTTAGGATTAATGTTTCGAAAAATCTTATTGGTGTTTGGTTTCGTCATTTCAAACATGGAAACTAGGGATTTAATGTCAATTGTCAACCAATCCACACTTACGTAGACACTTACATAATTTGGTGGATTCTCATATTGACAGAAGCTATCCCAAGCATTGAACTGATAAATAATAAACGTATTTAAAACACATTTTCCACGTCTTCAGTTCAAAAATAAACAACAATCAGTGCATTTCTCACTTTTAAAACCTCAATTCAACTTTTTACAACTTTCCACTTCACTTCAATCTCAAATCTCAAAAATACACTGATTATTGCGAATTAAAACTCGAAAATAATAAAAAAAATAAACACGATTTCATAAAAAAAAAAATCTTAACACCTCACCTCATCATTTTTTCCGTGTGATTTTGTTTCCTACTTTGCATCATGAATGCCTTTTTTAAACCTCGATCACCACCACCTTAAAAAAAAATTTAAAAATTAACAAAAATAAATAAATGTAAAATCTTATTTCTACCTTCAGCGTTCCTGCACTTCTGTCCCGCTTGCACAAACGCAAAGTAAGCTCTGAAAAATGCCCTCAAAATGGCCCACCGGAAGACAGCTACTGGATCAGCACCGACCAACTCTCTCACAAACGCCATACTGCTGTTCTTGAGTACACTCACGATATCGGGTCTCATCAAATCCAAATTTTTTTCCCGAAAGTCCTAAGATCACACGAATTAAATAAACATTCATTGATAAACATTCGTTGATTGTAAAATCGTACTTTGATTTGGTATTTCACTTTCCCCGCGTAGTGATTGATGGTAAAAGCGCTTTCCCGTTTCTGCGGAACTCCGTAAAATTCGTTGTCTTTGTGTTCGTTGTGGAATTTCTGCAAGAGTGTTTCATTCGACGCACCTGGAAAACTAATAAAAAACAGAAAAATTAGTTATTTTAGTAAAAAAAATAAAAATTAAATATTTAAATATTTCGTAACTCACTTGCATTGATCGTCCAAAACACATAACAAACCGTTTGGTTTGGCTTCGATGAGTTGTAAACAGTCGGTATTATCGATGAAATCGATATTTTTCCATCGAATTCCTTCTCTTTTATACTCTTCCTGCTCATACTTGAACACGTGTTGGTTGAAATAGAATTGCAAATGTTCGTTTGCAAAATTAATGCAAAACTGTTCGAAACTATTGGCCCAGCCAAAATCCTCGAACCCGAAAATATCCAAAACACCTATTGAATTTCCCTTTTAAAAAAATAAAAATTACTTTCAACTTTTATATTTTATTTATTTATTTATTTTTATCCTACCTGATAATCCTTCAAATTATTATTCTTGGCCAAAAGTGCATGATTCAACTGCAGCACGATCCAATCGAACAACGCACCGTACAAACATTTAGCCAAGGCGTCGCGAGCGGCAATGGCCTAATTCCAATATTAAAATATGAGTAAATAATAATAAAATAATAAAATCAAATTCGTAGAAACTCCAAAAATACCTCGGGTAACTTGTAATTGATAACCAGCGTTTCACCAGAGGCTTTAGCTCGCTTGCATGTCAATGCAGACATGAGAGTCTCTTCTTTAACCTAAATAACAAATTGAATAAGAAATTTATAAATTCAAAAAAAAAATTACAAAAAAATTAATTTACAACATTTTTATTAATTTATTTTTTCTGACTTTAAAGTTACGACTTAAATGTCACTTACCCTCAGTAATTGGGAAATGAGTTGAACGAGTTGTGGATTTTTGACCCAAACAGCCTCATCATGGTGATAAGTAGATTTCTATATTAAAAACACATGTAATTTTTTTTATCATTTATTTACATTATCAGACTGTAAATACCTTCATAAACTCAACGTTGCCCAAATGAAGTAATGCTGATAACACACAAAATAATCTGTGAAAAATATTAAATAATATAAAAAAAATTTCTTTTCCAAGTGATAAGATTAAATTTAAACCTTTTCTGTTTTTCAGCTGAAAATCCCACCATTTCCATGGATTGTTTGAGTCGTTGAAACTCGTAGCTCTCGTCGACTCCTTCGAGCGTGTAGCAGTCGCTCTTTAAACATTTAAAATTAAAATTAAATAATTAAAATAGAAATTTCATTAATTTTGTTTTCCATTTCACCTGGTTGAGGTAATAATAATCTTTAGCCTCTCCCAAACTGAGTTGCGCCTTTTCCTCGCTCGTGGAACCCTCCAAGAGGTAATAGAAGACATGGTAATTTCTCTCATGTTTAGCCTGAGATACAATCCTTGATTTCTCCAATAAGTATTTATGAACTGCAGCTCTAAAAAAATGTAAAAAAAATTAATGTTTACTGTAATAGTATTGCCCCCCAGTGCTAAAATTTTGTACTACACAATAAAATTTCAATTTCTGATTAGATAAATCCACTAATTACAGAATTATTGTTAATTTGTGTTTTATAGAGCCAAATTTCAACACTAGGGAGCATAGTGAAAGAGTTAATCTAAACTAAAAAGACAATAAAATTATTTTGAAATGTAAAAAATACATTCTTCCTACACTCAACCCACACATTTCAATGAAGGTTATTTTTTTTGCTCTTTTATTGTACAATAGCTAGTAATTTTCAAGGGAGTAGACATTCAAGTAGACTCAAAATGTCAATGAAGTCATGTCTACTAAAACATTTTTTTTTTACATTTCATTTCTTTAAAAAAAAATTCAGAAAAAGTAAAAAACCAAATATTCTTTTACACTTGAAAGTGTGTAAACAAGAATGGCAATGTGCTAACAGGCATAACATATGGTTTCATTCACAAGTTGCAGGGGAGTCTGAATAATGCCTCATTTGTCTCCACACCCCTTAGCAGACATGAACAAGGGCCCAAATTGTGTTTTTTTGGCATCAACACCACACAAAAGCCAAATGGTGTGAGGTCTTTTAATCAATTTCAAACTTTTTTTTTGTCTAAATTTGACAAAGAAAAGTGAAATTTCAGTGAAAAGAAAAGAACTGCCCACGCACAACAAAAGGGTTAATTAAAGTTAAAGCATAAAATAAAGACAGGTATTCATCATTTTGCAGGTGTGCAAGGCATGTAAATGTGAGAGAATTCCTTGCGAGGTTTATTCAATTTCATGTCTTGAGACGTGAGTGTTGGCAGCATGACAAAAAGGAATATCCCATTACAAAACATTGCTTTGAACAATAAAATATTTAAAATATTTAAAAATACTTCATGTAAAAATAGTCAAAGGGTTGCAATTTAAAATCAACGGTAAAAAAAGGGAAAAAATTCTTGGCAGCTGCGGTGACCATTTTGGCAATATTTACTCAAAAGTAGGCAGACATTTGAACTATTTTCGTTTTCGTGTCACCCACTGGTCAAATTCCTGTACTAAAAACATGCATTTTATAGCTAGGTTTAGTATTCTGGAAAATAAAGTTTTTCTGCCACCTCGTGGCAGTATTTGAAGTATTTTAATATTGTGCAGTTTTTTTAAGTGATTTAAAAAGTAGATTTTATTTTTTAATGTCGTGCGACAGGTGGCGTGTGGCCAAAGTAGCCGTTGGCGACCTTAAGGGTCACGTATCCGTCCAATTAACGATAAGTTTTGTAATACTGTATCCAAAAGTACTGATTGTAACGTTTTATTTTTCAATACTAGGTGGCAAAATAAATGAAATAATCAGACAAACTCAAATGTTGTCGTCGAGATTTATGGGATTTGTGAAGATTTGTTAAAATTTTTTTTTAAAGATTCACAAAGATTTTATGTTTTTCAAGATTTAGAAAGACTTATACACATTTTTGGAGGATTTTTGACTAAAGATTTAAGATTTGTAAAGATTTTTAGAGTTTTTTTTTTATTTTGACTAATCGACAACTCCTTCCAAAAATCTCTCTAAATCTCAAAAAATTACAGATTTTAAAAAAAATCATGTTAAATCACTCAGATTTACAGTTATTTCTTGAAATTTGTAGATTTACAATGATATTTAATAGATTTATTTGAATGCATCAATCTACATATAATTTAAATCCTTGTAAATCTCAAAAATCTCTTTAAATCCTACTCAAATCCCAGAATCTTTTTTTTTTTAAATCACATCAAATCTCAAATTTACAGTTACTTTTTAAATTTCGAAAGCTTTAAATTGATTTTTAACAGATTTATTTTCATCATTTTCCACTTGGTTTAAATCCCTACAAATCTCTAAAACCTCTTTAATCCATCCCAATCCCGAATTACAGTTATTGGAAATTCAATTTCACCACTTTCTACTTTTATTTTCCATTCCATTCTGAAATTACAGTTTAAAACCACGCAGCAACCAATTGAATTCCAGCAAATTAAGATGCACTAATCAGTCAATTATCAAGTTCCGGTCTCCGCTCAGACCGAGCAGAGCCTGGAAAACAAAGTTTTCTTATTTCAGTCACCAATTAAATACATTCTTCTTTTATTTACATCTTTCTCTCCCTCTCTTTCGAGATGAAAGAAAGAAAAAGTTCAATGTTTGCTTCGTTCTTGTTGTTACCTGTCAACACTTCAACTTGATCCTGTTTATTCAACTGCGCATTTCTCGTCTCCAAAAAACTCACTTTTAACTCTACCCATTTTTTTTTTTCGTGGACAAAGTCGTTCTCACAAAATTTAAAATGCAATAAACAAATTTCAAAAAAAAAAAAAAAAAAAAAAAATGGAGACAGCAGAGGCTGAATGTGTAATTAAACAACTCACCCTTGTACCATTCCGTTTTCCTTATAATTCACTTGAATAAATTTCCCGAAACGACTCGAGTTGTTGTTATGAGCTGTTTTCGCATTTCCAAACGCCTGTTAATCAGAAAGAAGAGGTTAATTAATTTACATAACATGAAAAGCGATACAAAAGTAAAGTAAGTAAAAGTAAAAGTAAAAGTAAAAGTAAAAGTAAAAGTAAAAGTAAAAAAAAAAAAAAAAATTTTGTTGCAGTGGAAAAATAAATATTTATTTTATTTATTTATTGTTTCTGTTTTACTTTGCACTCAATTTGCTCTGGAAATTGAATTTAGAACCAGGTTATTCACCCATCACACTTATTTCCAATCCCATTAAATTAGATTAAAAAAAAAATAAAAGGAAAATAAAAAGACCAATGAGGTGAACAGCCATGTTTTTATTTTTTTTATTTTGTAAATGTGATGCTAAAATTTGAGCTTTAAGTGACTCAAATTTGACTGAAAGGGATGAAATTAATTAGGACAGTTTTATTATGGTAGTCACAGTTTCAATTGTAAATTAAGATGTTTCTCATTTCTTTTTTCTTTTAATTTTTTATTTTCTGTGTCCAAAAATGGATGCAAAAATTGGGTGAAGCTCAATTCAGACCTAATTTCATAGTACATTGAGACATTTTAGGATAATCTATTTTTGCAATAATTGTGACTTTAATAGAGTTAGTAAAAACTTTATCGTGAAGTAACGAATATACAAAACTACAAATTTGAAATCGTAACTTCGTGTGTTCGTTACTTCGTTCAGTGTTCAGTTTAAAAAAAAAAAAATTAACTTCGATTCGTTGATACACGAGTGCTTGTTGTGCGCATTAAGACTTCATTCATGAAGTTAGACGACGAAGTTTGAAGGATCAAACTTTGTAACTTTGGTTACGAAGTAAATTAAGCACGACAAACTTTTTTTTTTTTTTTCTTCTTTGCAAACTTTGATACTTTGTCAGTTCGAACTATGTGATGAAGTTTTTCTCGAACTATCACATGACAATGCTCAAATCATTTTTATACCTTGTTTACATTAGATCTTTGATCTAGATCAAAATGGATCTCGATGAAAAAAAAAATGAAGAAAATTAAATCAAGATTAAATTGAGTTTTGATTTAACTGGTGTTCACTTATTAGAACATTCCAACCAATCCAACAGTTTACTTATATATAACACCTTCCATTGTGTATAAGAAATATCGTCTACCCACAGGATGAGGCAGAATTGGATTAAGTCAAAGCCTCAACCAAGTTTTGAGAACTTGGTTCATGAATCAAGTTCTAATCATGTTTGAATCTAGATCAATAAATCGAGTTTGAGTTAACACTGAGTATGAATCTAGATCCAGCAAAACGGATCTAGATCCACATGAGCAGTGTACATGGGGTGTTACATCAATGAGCAATAGATTTAATTCTAATTGATGTAAATGATTGAGCATTCTATTCTCAGCTTAGGTTAAGCAATTGTTAATGTTAATAAATCAAATCTATGGCACATCGTAGTTGAAGATGTACATAAATATAAACTTCCAATCTTAAACAGACAAAACTATTTCATTTTAAATTGTAAACACAATATCTTGATTTTTAAAGTTTTATTGCTTTTTAAAAATCATTTCACTGCGCAAAACATAAATAAAAACGATTTTCCAAAAACCAAGACATTAAATACCTCTATCGAAAGTCTACATTCAGGTGACCTTACATACAAAAGTTATTTAAATACAACTCTAAAATTTGATCTCACTTTACGCAACAAATTGCGCAAACCCAATTTACCCCAAATACCTTCCCAAATCCAAACTAGTCAAAAAATAACAAATCGTAAAACTTTATTTTTTTCTTAACCAAAAATAAAACCGACCTAACTTTTAACCACTAAAAAAATTACAGTTAACAACATCCTTTTTCTAACACCTCCATCCCAAAAAAAAAGAAGAAAAAATGGCATTATTTCGCCCAACTTTTAATTAAAAGGAAGATCACACACTTGACCTAGAACAAATTGTTAAAGATGCACTTGCCCCTCACCACTTGGCACCCGTTTGTGCCAATATGCACAGGTAGCGAAACAATCCTTCATGTGCATCCTTACATGACCAGTCCCCAACTCAACGCCTTCTTTTCAAGGCCCGACTCAGCTGACCCGAACATTTGGAAAAGCACCAACAAAATTCGCCTTTTTCGCCTCGAACCGGTTAAAAATACATCTTCTTGCCGCTATCATCCACTTGGTCGATCTTAATCGCGAAAAATTCAGAACTCCATTCACTTTTATTTACTGATGAAATTTAAATGTAAATATGAAGATAAAAATAATTTTTACTTTTTTTTTTTGTTTAATGGCGCTGCAGAGGAAGGAATTATTTACAAGGCACATGGGAAATAGCAGTTCCTGTTTGCCAAGATGCGAGATATCTACAGTTGGGCGAATTGGAGCGAGGGAACAAAAGTTGCATGGAAACAAAAAATAATGATCAAAATAATAAATTATGTGAAATCATTGAGTAAATAGAAGGAAAAAAATTGCATTGTGTGTGATTAGATTAATTGCGTTGAAATAAATATACAGCATCTTAGACCTATTTATAGTGCGCACAGTGAGTGTGACCTCCACTTTTATTCTGCGAGGAAATTTCCATTTTATTTGTGATCGCAAGTTAAGCTAAGTTTTTCCTGGCGATAGTTAATCATGGAGGAATTGCGCGTTGGTAAACGGAAAAGGTCAGATGGTTGTAATAAAATATTCAAGGAAGGAAATTAGCGTTTCTGAATGAAATCAAGAAACTTGGATGATAGAAAACTCGGAGTCGTTTCTTTTCCAAAATGTATACAATTCTTAAGCAGTCATAAGAATACAAGCACATAACAGTATAATTATAAGGTTTTTGTACACGTCCGAAAACTCGCTGTTATTAGACTCCACTTGTGATTTTAATCTGATTACTGAATAATTAATTTATCGATTAATAATTGCTCAAGTTGAAAGTTAAATTTCCTTCAGAGTGCCAGTTTCCTAATTTGCTGCGTTCGCACAATTTGTAAACCCTGTGCAATTTACACAGCTCGTCTCCCATTCAAATGAAATGGATTCTAAATGAGCTCCAGCACTTGTTCACAGCAGTTACCGCTGCGCACATTTCGCTCGACTTCCTAGTGAGCTTCTAGTGAGTGTCTCATTGCTCAATTTCGTCGCAGATGATATCTCACACACTTTATAGTGAAACTGCATTAATCAACAAATTCATTTCATAACAGCGTAATTGTAAAACAATCTACCGTATTTTCTCAAATAACGCACCTCTGAATTGGTTAAAACGTTCAAAACTCACATTTTGTTTTTACTATGTACCGTTACATACAACAGTTCTTAAGAGTAGTTTAGCATCTTTTTTAAAAAATAATAATGCTAAAATCAACATTCAGCACTAGGCCTGTGCGATATTGCAATACAGTCAACTCCCTCAAATCCGAACATACTAATCCCCGGCCAAAAGTGTCGGACCCTTTCAATGTCTCCCTACACTAAATACTCTGAACGATATATGTATTGGAAAAATCGCGTATTCACGATACATTGAAAATATCTCATAATTACAATACATCGGATATATTGAATTGAGAAAAATGGAAAATTCGTTTTATTTACGGTATTCACCGTAAAAATAAAGTCACGTCACGTGCTACAAAATGTATGTAGTAAATTGAGTGTATATTCATACGCTATTTCTTGCTTTAAAAATTTTGCAATAATCGTTTATTATTCGATTATCGCAAAATCTCGCATGTTCGTAAATCCCTAAAAGATGTGAATATAAACAATATATCGCCTAAATTTAAATACCAAGTGTCATATTCATTTAAGACCAGTATCAGCACCTTTAAATAAATCCATAATTTTATTCTGTATCTTGGATAATAATTGCAGATACTGTATAAATAAAAAAATCATGTTTTCTCCATTAAACCCAAAAAATCCCTTAAATCATCTTTCAAATCTTAGACTAAAGCTGAGCTTAAAAGTCCAGCACCACCTACATCATCTATCCCCTTAATTGACAACTATAACTCCACATCTTCTTTAACAGCTCATGTTCTAATATTTCTGCTGTCATGAAATTTTTTATTGTACCGTATAGTTTTATGTCCTATTCTCAAAGGCTATCATTTTTCTTGTCACACCACATATTTGAAACAAAGAAAAAACCTCACTAGATGTCAGCTGGTAAAACCTAACTTCTCTTATTTCTCTCTTAAAAAAAAAAAAGGAAATAAAAGTAATAAATTTCAACTCCAGCATTCACCCTTCAGCAATGGCTTCCTTTATACCAATAAACATTTTTTTCCCCTTCTGGTGATGGGTTAACCCCAAACTCCTTCCTCCATTTTTTCCTCAGTTGATACATTAAAACATGGAATTCCCATCTGGCTACACAATAACAAACAACAACAACATCAACATCCTGGAAATTTCCTCCATTCATTTCCACTAATTTTTTTTTTATTCAGTAAAAATGAAAACACCATTACCTACTTAATAAACAATTACTTTCAATACTAACCCTAAAATTCCCCTTTTCTTTGTACTTGAATTTTTCCAGAGTGAAGCCTATTTCTCATGATATAAACATGAGTCAGAATAAGACCTAGTTGCCATCTCTTTCACAATAAATTACTCCATTGTGCACATCACATGCTCAACTCATAATCACATCAACTCCACCCATTTCACTTCCAATTATTATAATTCCAAACGTTTATTGATCTAATGCAATTTTAGTCATTTATGAAATCCCTAATTTGTCAAGTCGGAAAACTAAATGCAGAAAATGCACACAATGAAACAACTGTTATAATTTACAATCAATTAATGTCACAATAGTTTGAAATTTAATTGTTAAATTGTAACATTTTTAGAATGATATAGCATTGCTAGAAATGATTATTTTCTGTCAGTCTTCAAAATAAAATGAAATGGCATTGTTGCAACATTGTCAAATAAAAATCAACGCTAAACGGTAACGAATACGTTTGAAATCCCCGCCTATGTTAATCGTGTACTAATTTGTTTCGATAAAACGAAAACCCGTTACAATGAATGAATTTTACGGTTCCTTGAGCTTCGTTATAACGGAGTTCAACTGTAACATTTATCAATAAAAAATGTTAAAACAATTCCAAAAAGCATTGTTGTAAGATTAAAAGTTGTTTGTAACAATTGTTTCAATATTTTTTTTTCATTGTTTACTGTTTATTTTGGCTATTTAGCAATGAGTCAGTATTTCAATGTCACAACAATGAAACAATGCCATTTTATGTTATCTCACTGTTTTTAATTAATACTTTAATATCCAAGAGAAAATGCCATTAAGTGATGATATGACAACACCCATTCTATTTTATTCCCAACATTGTGTCACTTTTTATTATTTCCTAGGAAGTGGTTACTAATTCAAGGTTACTGCGCATGCTCGAGTTCAGTTTTTCAATATCAAAAGAAGATAAGAAGAAAAAAAAAATTCAAGTCCAAAACTCACTGACCCAATTTTGGTAATGACTAACTTGTAAGACAAGACAAGCAAAGAAAAGAATTTATCAACAGTGAGGTCACGGTGCAAAAGGGTTGTTATTTCGTGTCATGTCACATGTAATTGAGTTAGGTAAAGAAGCGTGAGGTATGACCACTTCATTTTGCATTGTTTCGCATAATCACGGTCTAACTCGAGTTGTGACCCGAACCAGGAAGCCAATTATCAGACAACATTCATTCCATTCAATCGAGTCATTAGTGTTTACGACTGCAGCGACTGTCGTTTCCATTAATCACGTGCTCACCACTTTATTTTCTGCTCTGGCATTTCACAAATGCTTGTTTTCGCAAAGCCGTAACCTTTAATGACATTCCATTTTTGGCTCCCATTCTTAATGTCGTTAAGATCAGCTCAAAACACGACTCACGTGTTTTCAATTTCAAATCTTTTCATTTGTAGTCTGCACTTTTGATAGTTTTACTGTTCAAAATACAGTATTTTCTCAAATAAAGCGTGGCTCTTAATTAATGCACCTCTGACTGAATTCGTTAAAACCGTTCAAAATACACGTTTTTCACTATGCACAGTTACATATAGCAGTTCTTAGCATTGCTTTTAGCAATAATAATGCTAAAATCAACATTCAACACATTTAAATAAGTGATTAAAATACAGGCAGTCCCCGGGTTACGAACGAGTTCCGTTTTTGAGTGTGTTCGTAAATCGAAACACACATGTACGCATCACATTTAGCATGTTTTAAGCGTCGTGAAAAAAATCCTCCCGTTTGCAAGTACGAATTTTTGTTTGCAACTCGAGTTTTTTTCGTAACTAGGTGGTTCATAAGTACGAGTCGTATACAGTACGTAACACGATATAGAAAATTTCAGAAAATATAAATTTTGCATAAACTGTAGACCATGAGTACTACTTATTTGATAAAATAATATAATATATGATAATTTTAGACTGTAGTGTTTTGATTCTATTTGTTTACCTTCATTACGAATTCTGTCTGATGATGTTGATGTTTCTGTTACCAATGTTTTATTAAGTTGTGCAACTTATACGAATACTTGTAGTGGCTGATTAAAATTCGAATTTTGATCTGTTTTTCGATCTAAACGACGAAAACCGTACTGCAACCAGTCTCCACACACAAAAAAAAAATGCAAGTTTATGGGTTATGGCAGACATGTTGTGAAATCAGGTTTTGTCGCATAACTTATTACCTAACAAGGCACAAGGAGATTGTAATGCTAATACTCCCATTAAAAAGTAGTTTGTAAGCGATGGGAGATAAGCGAAGAACTTTTAGCTGAAATTCCACTATATTTTCTTATTATCATCATCATTAAAGCTGAGGTTGGGGTTGAAGTTAAGAAAAAAATTAATTTAATTTAATAATTAAGATGATTGATGAGTTTTATCCAGTAAAAAGTTAATTAAGAAATATTTCCATTAGGAGTCTTAAAATGAGCATTTCCTAAATCTAAGTTTAGCAAATGTTAAACTTATTGTTAAACTTTAAATTTTAACTTTTACGAAATTTAATATTAGGTTTGGTCACTGTCAATTTCAATTCGACTTTTCTATCAGAAAAGATGGAAAAGAAAAAAATTTCAATAGATGGAAGTGTCAGAACATACTTTTGCAATCTCGCTGTTGCAAGTCACGCGAATAGATGGAGAAGAAATGTATACAAGGTGAAACCAAAAAAATTGAATCCCATGAATAAACAAGACGTTGACTTTGACAACAAAGTCTATTGTTATCCAATGGACTTTAGGCTTAACGTCAATTTAAATTCAAAAACAAAACTGACTTTGCCAAGTGTGTTGCAATTTTAACTCGTGCGAGAAAGTGCAAAGTGCGTAAACATCAAAACACATCTTGGCTCGTGTTTGTAGTTTTGGAAATGGAAGTCTCTCCATGTTCGGCAATTTCCATAATGCATTGCATTTCATTTGCGATGAAACTGGCACCGCACAGTCTGGCGTTAGAGTGAGATAAATGAAATTTTAAGAAACGTAAAGTGCAATTCTGAATGGGATTTACGTTCCCCTCTATCTGACAAGACAATCGAACCTCGTTACAACAAACCTCAAAAAACAAAAAAGCAGAAATGAACATTATAAGTACAGTTGATGACTAATAAGTGTTTATAGGGTGTTTATTTTAACTTGTATCAGCCCAACATCTAAAATACCACTTACTAAAACAAAAAAATCACTAAGTACAATTTGTTGCATTTAACTATGTCATTAAAATGGACCTCTGACTAACTTTGTTTAAACAATTTTCTTAGTTCGATGAATGGTTTTTTAGATGTTGAGCTGGTATAAGTTAATGTAACTCGACTGAGAAAAATCCTCGCATTTCTAGAGAAATCTTGCAATGCTTGCAATTTTCATGTAACTAAGATAAATAATGCATGATTTGCAAGGCAAGATCAGCACAAATGCTTTGTGAAATCTTTGTTTTAGTAGAATAGAAACCTTTCAGATTACTTGATCTAAAAGTAACTATGAAAATGCAACTTTAGTCAACAAGCAAAATCAATTTACCAGAAGTAAATAAAGATACAAGTACCACGTTCACTGAAATGAAATTGGATTTAAGCTAAGTTTGTCAACAAAACCCCCAATAAAACCACTACCTAGTAGTAAAAAGAGCAACTATTTTTTCCACTGCATTGCACTCAACACCAAAGTATAAGATAACCCAATAAATAAATAACGTGCAATATAAATGATAAATTGCATGTTAAACATGAATTTTCTAAGTTATAAATGTAAAGTCCCTTATGTTTGTAACAATAAAAATTATCTTTTTTCCTTACCTCTAGTACAGGTCCAGCACTCAGTATAGTCTGTTCAACACCACTTCCATGACTCCCTTTCTGACTGAGAGCAGTCAGATGATGCAGGAGGAAATTGGTGCTCTCCGTCTTCCCAGACCCACTCTCTCCAGAAATAACAATACATTGATTACACCTGTCCCTCAGCATTGATTGATAAGCTGAATCAGCAATGGCGAAGATGTGCGGTGGCAATTCGTCCAGCCGCTTGTTCTGGTACAACTTGACATACTTGGGGTTATATATGGGATAAAACTTAAACGGGTTCACGGCTATCAAAATCGACCCAACGTAAGTATAGATGTGCTCCGACTGAAATCTCGCTTTCAGATTCTCCAGGAGAGTAGTTTCGTTCAAGTCCGGCAGCTGGCACAAATCGGGGTACTCCTTGTCTCTCGGTTGGTACAGGAAACGCAAGAAGTAGTCCCGAATCAGTCTCGTGTCCATGATGTCCGGCCAACAACAGGTGGACGCCGAGTCTTTGAGTTTCTCGCGGAGACAGAAACGATATTCGGGGCCCTGGAACTGTTTTTGAAAATGGTTTTTGAAACAGGCTCATTGTTATTTTATTCTAATGGACTGCAGATGGCACACAACAAACAATGTACTAGCTGTAAAGTGGATGGAGCCAACTTTGAAGTTTGAAAGGTAGAACTTCACAACTTTTTGAGCCATCTGTAGCGCATCAGAATAAATTAACAATAGAGTTTTTAAACACACTTTTCTTACCTGGAAGGATTCGTTGTCTGTGTTGGTGGGTTGGAGAACTTTTGGCCAAAGCATCTGTACGGCCACGGGGTTTTCTTGGCCTCCGAGTCGCCGCTCTTTGCATTCTTGACCGCCCGCGTTGCCGATCACTTCGGCCAGCTCGTACTCGTCGGCGTGGTCGAGGTTGAGTTTGTCCGAGATGCACGAGACGATCTCCAAGGCCGTCGTCTGTTTGGATGCTTCGATGGTGAGTGCTTCGTAGTGTGGACTCAGGCTGCCCACGAAGATCTGGACTACGTAACGATTGTTATCCATATTTGGCTGGCGAGTCCATGGCACAATCCGCACTTCGCATGACTCCACACCCGACTGATGAACGATAACCTGCAACCATATTTCAATTAACACTTTGTTTTTATTTTTGTAGATTAAAAAAAGTTGCATCAATGCTCTTTTTTCTATTGAGTATTTCTGGTGTTCATTGTTTTTAATTATTATCACAAGTTAAAACAATGGTTTTCCATTGGAAATCATTGATTTGTATTCTTTCTTCGTTGTTAAAATTACTTATATTGTTTAAAATGACGTTTTATTTGTTTAAAATTAAGTTTTTCATTGTTTGAAAATATTTTTTGTTAATGGTTTTGCATTGTTGAAAACAATGGTAAATCACTAATTTTGCATTGTTAATCTAATTTGTATTGTTGAAAATTATATTTTCATTGTTAGTAATACTTTTTAATTGTTAAATTCATTTTTTCTATTGTTGCCTACTGCTTTTAAACTGTTAAAAAAACTTCTCTATTATTATAACTCACTATCTGACATCTATAATTATTATCCAGTGCTGATTTAGGATAATTATTTCATAGTTCGTACACTGTTTCCATTGTTTAAAAAATTAATATCACATTTTGAACACAGTTTCCATTGATAAAATTAACCGTTATTTACTACAGGGAATTCAATGTAAACAAAGCATTTCTAAACAGACAAAATGAAATATGGATGAATGAAACCTCATTAATCACAGATTTGATCAATTTCCCCTTTCATTTGTTTTTTTGTTTATTTAAGAAAAAGAAAAAGGGAAAAAATTTATCTTTTGATTTTTACTTTCACATACAAATCAGGTCAGGGAATTTACTGAAGGCCTCATTCGTGCTCGTGTGTCTAATATTTAACCTAATATATTTATATGTAATGTAATGTTATGTTTAAAAATTGAGAATTGAGCACACAGGTGTGAAAAAGATCTCTAAGTTGTCCATATTTAGATGGATCTTAATCACCCAATTAGAAACAAAAAAGTTACAAATTATAACAGAAAAGAGTGAACTCAATTTCATCAAGAAACAATTCATTTTTTATAATGGAAAACTGTGTAACAATAATGAAAAAACCATTTGTTTAAAAAAAAAAACTATTTTCAATAATGAAAAATTGTGGATTAACAATGTAAAACATCAAAATAATTTAATTTCAGCAATGATAAGCATTTTCAACAGTTGAAAAGCATTTTTACCAATAAAAAAAAACCATTTAAAACAATGCAAACTCATTTTTCAATAATAAAACTCTATACTTCAAAAATAATTTTCCAACTCAAATAATAAAAAATGATGAGTTTTGATAAAAATCCTTCATCAAGTTGCCCTCAGTTTTTCCTCCCTCTTCCTCGTGGTCAGAACAGGACATTCACCTCCATTTGCTCAAAAGCCAAAGCAAAGCTTCACAAAATTTAAACATTAAAAAAAAAAACAACTTTTTTTTCTAGAAAATAAAATTACGACTACTTTTCAAACTCCATCGAAATAAAACACAACAAAATTCATTTTACTAATTTTTTTTTTCATTTTTTCTAATGAGAAAACATTCACACATTACTTACAGATAACCTTCACGTAAAATCCACTTCGAATGACTACATTTCTCAAAATTTTTCATTTACATTTAAATTAAATCTGCCATTTTTCATTTTTTGATTATAGTATAGAAAAAAATTCTTGCAATTTGAGGGAAAATCAATTTCTAAGGATCAAGATGAGCAATTAACTGCAGGTAATGTGTAATTTTAATTAAAAATAAAATTTTAAAAATAGTTCGTTAATTAAAGCAGGCATTAATGGTGATAATCTAATTAATGGAATTATGAAAAACAGTTTTTCAACAATAAAAATTGTTTTCCATAATAAAATGTGGGTTTTCAACATTGTTTAAGCAATGAAAAACAATGCAAAATTATTTTAAGTAATGAAATGACAGTGCTCAACAATTAAAACCAACAAAATACCACAATTAAAAACTGTTTTTCAACAATATAACACTTATCCAACAATAAAAACTAAACTCAACAACAAAACCAACTTTAAAACAATTTTTCATTCCTAAAAATAAAAAGTAAAAACCAATTTTTAACAACAACATAAAAATTCCAATAAACCAAACAAACACAAACTCCATTAAATTCATCTCAAACCAAACATTTACAAACCTCATATCACCAAAATTAATCTCACCCACTCGACTAATCTCAAACCCACTCCACAATTTAATCGTGTAAACCTAAGCACACACTTGTCTAACATCCCAAACTTGAAAAACTCTTTTCAAACCATTTAAAACCAACTTCCTGCCATGTCGGTCACGTTATTTATCGCCATGACTTCACTTTCTTTTCTTCCACACTCCTTTCCCCTTTCTCTTTCAAAACGGGGGTGTTTTGAGTGTGTGGGGGTCGCGACGGGGGTAGTGAGTCATCATGTATGAGTCAATCACTCGCTCAACTTGCAAATTACACCCTGTCAATGATTTTTTGATTCAAATTGAAATAAAAGTCTGAGAAAAACGCTCAAGGAAAACAACTTTGTTGTTGTTGTTGTTATTAACCTTAAACTGGTTTGCTTTAGCCATCCTGCTCGATATTCGGGTTCGAGAGTAAAGATTTATGAATTTTTTTTGATTTTTGGTCGTCTTGGGATTTATCAGTTTTTATTTTCCTTGTTCTTTTAATGTATTTTGATTTTAACACTAAAATTTTAATTTTTTGGGGGGTTTTGTGTTTTGAGTTGACTGTGAAAAAGGGTTAATCTCAGACCCAAGGTCGCATGTGTTATCTGTGAATCAATTTCACACCAGCAGTAAATCTTAATTACAGTACATAGTTTGGGTGTACAATCATAGTAGTTGAATTTCAAGTTTGTTGTGTCTATAAAAGTGACCGGTCGTCTAGAAAATTTTATAGATTGTGGTTGTCATAAATAAAGATATTGTTTTTCAGTTGTCGATGTTTTTATGGGATCGTCAAAAAAATTACTTGTTTGAGTCTAAAAATGTGACCGGTCAAGCATTATAAATATTATGACTTTCATTTGGACAAATTGTGGATAAGATATTTGTTTTTCAATTTAATATTTTCGTATCTATCTAAAAATTTGACCGATCGTGCAATTAATTTTAGAAAGATTATTGTGTATGATGATTAATTAAATGAAATTTTTGATTGAAAAATAGTCACACATTTTGTTACTATTTCGTATCTAAAAATTTCTCGGTTGAGTCCAGTTTTGCCCTCTTTTGTACAGAGTTGATTAATCTCCTTTTACAGTAAAAAAGAAATTATTTAACATGAGTTTGCGGAAGTGAAAGCACTGTTAAAGTGGTTTTAACATAAAATTTATAAGTTTTAAAGGATAAAACACGTATAAAAGTCATTTTCCGTGAAATCCAACACCACATTACAGTCATAACACGAATATAATTGAAACAACACCTAAACCCCCAAAACCAAACACTTTTTAACATCAAAAATAAACTTTAAAAAATCATTTCCACATTTTTAAACCCAAAATAACCAATTTTAACAAAAACCAAAAAAAATCAAAAAATCCCACCTTTCCCAACTATCAGTGACTCAATCAAATTCTAATTTCATAACTAAACTAACTTTATCAAAGTGTGATTTTCACAGCTGACTCCCGATAAAATCCACCACAGACCACACCACAGCCGTCACTTTTGTTCCCATTGAATCGTATCGAATGCAGAAGCCGTTTGAACAACAATAAACAAATAAATAAATGTAGGAAGTTGAAGACCGCGTTCAAAAAATCGCTTCCAACGGCGCTTAAATCCATTTACAATTGAAATGCGCCCGATCAAGGTTACAACTTGCGATCAATGTAACAAACTCTTGATTCACGTCAAAATAAAACAAACTTTCGACCTCCAGCCACGCAGTTCCACCCGAATCGGCACAAGCGTTCACTTACCCTGGTCACAGCGTTTCCGTTGATGATCCACACATGTTTATCACAGTAATCCTTTTTCTGGCGGTGGTTTCCACTAGTTAATCCGAGTATTTGTCGTTGTTTTTATCTATCAATGAATATTCGTTGTTTTCTAGACGTTGTCTTGTGGAGTTATGTTTTCCAGCGACTCGGCGACACGTTCCCTCGCCTGCATCCGGCCCCAATTAATGTACGCATGCGCAGCGGGCCTAATGCGTTTCCGGTCTTTTTTTTATTTTGGATTTTGTAACGGTTTTTTAAGTGGTTTTTGTAAGGGTTTTGATGAGAAAAATGAAGGTTACGGTGGTTTTAGTGCGTTGTGGAGTTTTTTATTTAGTTTTGAATTGGAAATAAGGTTTTGAGCGTGGAGGAATGATGGTTACTACTAGCGACAGCTAATGGTGGAATTTGGTATTAATTTAAAGTTGACGTCTGAGTTTATTTTATTTTTTTTTTGTGTTTGAGAAATTAATGACGTGATTTTATAATTTTTATATATTTTACGTAATAAATTATTATTTTTGTTTAAAAATTATTTAATTTGTTGTAAAATAATTCGTAAACCAACGCTAGGGTTCGTTTGCCGTCAGCCATTATTAAAAGTCAACATTAGATTAGCGAAATATGACATCTTCAGGTGAAATAGCGATGTTTTTATCAAAAATTTAACTATTTAACACTTTTTTTTAATGAAATTTCAGCTCAATCATCTACCGATACAGAACTAGAACAAAAAGTGAAGAAATGTACGTAAAAAAAACACTAAAAACACTCAAAAACTCACGATACTTTTTCGCATTTCAAAACAGCAACTCAAAAAATCTCGGAAAATCTTCACATCTTTGCAAACGAGCCATCATTGGCTCTCTACCGTCTTCAAGAACACATTCGCAAATCCATGCCACAGTTAGTAGAGAAAAGACTGGAAATCAATCACGTTAAACAAGATTTACACGGCAAATGCTACGACGTTGAATACGCTGTTAAGTGAGTTCAAAGTTCAAATAAAAATAAGGAAAAATATTAATTTTCACCTCCCGTAATTCCAGTGCGGTTAAATCCACTCATGGTTGCGGCCATCATTTCCAGAATATCCAAGATTTACTGAAAAATGCAATGTTTATCAAACAACAACTCACGTACGAAGAGAACAGAAAAGCGGGAAACACAGTCAAGTAATTTAATTTAATTTAATTTAATTAATTAATTTAAATATTTTTATATTTTGCATGTTTTTGTTTTTATTTTTATTTTTGCATGATTTGTTCAGTTTTCTTTCTGCATCGATTAATAACGACGAACTGTAGAGGTATTTAATTTTTTTTGTTGCAAATTTTTTATTTAAATTTTTATTTTATTTTTATTTGCAAATTTTTCAAATGTTGCATATTTCAGACATGAGCGTAAATCGAATCAACAGAGCATGTATCAACGTCTTTCTTCTCTTTCACTTGAACTTCCAGACCTGCCGGATGCGCTGCGGCCGGTCGCGTCCGTTCTGTCTGCCTCAAGCTTTGATTCCAGACCGTCGAGTCAAAATAACCAGGTAATATATAGAAATATTTAAATTGTTAAATATTTTCTACAACTCACAGTCAATATCTTTTTTATTTATTCTTTTATTTCAGTCCACTAGTAAAGGGTCACAACAAGATCCAGGATAAGAACTCTTGATGTTCCTGTTGAATTATGTAACTGTAATTTAAGTTTTTTATTTTTTCTACTTCCGGTATCTCATTGATGTACCATTTAGGTGTAAATATCATTTGAATAAACGTATCTGTGATTTTCAGTTGATAGAATGTAACTCAATGCAGCGCTGACATCTAGTGGTGAAACTTGAAACTAACGAATTGATCTAGTAAACATTTAAAAAAGAAATAAAATAAATTTTTAAAAAAATAAATGAAATATTTATTTTGAATTAAAATAAAATAAAAATATACAAAAATAAAAATAACGTTTATTCATAATTTACTTACCGTTAGATACTGTCCCGTACTTTTTAATTTCTTTAAAAACGACACCAACCGAAAATCAATTGCCATCACAAATAAAACACGAGTTAATTCAAGTAAAAACAAACCGCATTCACTTTTGCCTGTTGATTTGAGAGCGCGCTGTTGCAGGTCGATGGATCTCGCTGTCGTCTTCTGGTTGGCCAATTTGGAGTCGCGAGTCGGTGTTGCCAGCAGCGAGCACCACGTGCAGAAACAGTACGAAAACAAACCTCGCCCACGAAGCAACGACGCCCAACTCATCCCGACTCATGCGCTCGCATCCACGGCGTCCTCATGACCACGTTTGACCCTTCTCGACAAATCGCTCGCAACTCTGCGCCGTATGGATGAGCGTGCGCGACGGCAAAAGGAGCCGCGAGCGCGGCTCGGGAACAACCCGCCGCTCCCTGCTCGGACGGAAACTGTCCCGTTCGTCCGTCGAACACACGAGTAATGCCGCGGCGCGGGACGAGCACTCGGACCGCGACTGCGCCAAGGTAAGCGTCGTGTTTCGAAGTGTTTTGAAGGTTTTTATGTTTGGTGATGTGGTGGGAGGGTTGTGGGAAGGTTGTGGGAGGGTTGTGGGAGGGAAGTGTTGGTTTTGTGGTTTTGAAGTGTTAAAGTGGAGTTTGTTGTTGTGGTGTGTTGTGAGAGTTTTTTGAGGTTTTTGCAAGTTTGGGTTTTATGCTGTACTGTAATTTAATTGAGTTTGGAAAGAGAAAAGTTTTGTAAATGGAAATTGCAGTAAATGTAATCTATTCCATCACTTTGAATGTGCAACTTGATGCTACAAAAGCATCAGGTTTAAATTTATAAAGAAAGAAAATCGATGACTCTTTTTTTCAGTGACTAAAGAGGAAAAGTTGAATTAATTTTAAAAATTAACAGCTCCAACACCTTTTTTATGATGATGATAATAAATAAATGATGCATAAATAGTAATGCATTGTAGTTTTACTAGATTTGCTTTTTAAATAAATTAATTTTCAATTAAGGAAGCCATTTTGGAAAAAGTTTTTTTAAAAAAAAATACAATGTTTAAAAGTAATTTATTTTTAATTCTCATCACTCATCTTCAACTAAAACTTCATTTTTATCAGAAAATTAAGGTAAAAGTAATGATGTAGGAACACGAGTAAAAGTGGAATCATATCTGAGAAAAAAAGCTTCAGGTGGAGGTAGTGAAAGTGTAATAAAAAATGTATGAAATGATAAAAGAGAAAGAGGAAGAGAAAGTGGCGAAAAATCATTTATTTAGGATGATGGTGTTTTAGTAAATAGCATCGAAAAGGGATTTTTCAACTTTAATGTTAATTAAATTAGGCGAACTTTTATTCATTTTTCTTCAACTAGTTTACACTTGATCCCCCTCAATTAGGGAAGAAGAAGCTTCTAATCCATTTTCCAGCGTGTCACATTCAAGACAGGCAACATACCTTGTTTTTTTTATTATTAATAACGAGTTGTAATTTGAAATCCAAGAAAAGTGGCGCCCAAAATAAACCAGTGGATAAGAATAGATGACACTTACTCACAACTTTATAATAAAAGGTTGTGATTGTAGCGACTCGGTCACTTGTGGTGGCAAATTGTTGAATTAAAAATTAGTTTAACGCCGCCTAGTGATAAAAAAGTGAACTACAGAATTCAATTATGCGTCTAATTTGCATAATTTTGGGCAAAAGTTTTGATTAAACTTGATACTTGATTAAACAATTTGATACTTTTGCGCATGCCCAGAATTGTGTAAAAATAGTTGCACTACGGTATGGAAAAATCGAACACCGGAAACGCCGTAAAAGTTTTGGTGACAAAACAAGTGCCACTCAATTTCCAGTGGTTTCGCGTTAAAGTTGATATCTCATGTATGAAAAGCTTCCCTTATGCATGAGATGGAGTGATCTGATTGCATGATGATAGGCATTCATAAAAAAATCCCCTGTGAATCATTATGAAAATTCACATTGCATTTTTACGTTGGAATTATACATGCACTAAAGTCAGTTTTGCATTAAGCTGCATCTACAAGTAAATTCAAGAAAATCCATATACATGAGAGACGAATAATTTATTTTTTTTAAATATTGATAATGTGACTCATTATAATAATTAAGATTGTAAAATATTTATTTTGTATTAAAGACTAAAATGCACTACTAGCAAATTGAAGGATTAAATAGTTAAACTTTAATTATTAATTGCAAAATTCATGAATGAATAAAAAACAAAGCTATAAATAATTAATATTATTTACAACATACAGTAGTACCGGTAGTTTACTTTGTAAATAGGTAGATGGCATTTCAGTGACTTTACAAAAATTGCAAGAACACTTCAAAACTTTAGCCTATTTATTTTCTATAAGAAGCAGAAGGAAATTCAACTGTTTTGTCAATACCATGTCTGTTTCTCTTTAACTTCAATGTGCCAAGTGACAAAACTTCACCTTGCAAGTTGTAACTCAGCAAAACATTTCTGTCAGCTCCAATGCAGGACTCAGGAATGCTGACCATTAAATGATGCACAGTAGATGGCATAGGTAAAAGGTTCATCTTTAACTCACAATGTTAAAGAGAAAAGGAGCAACCCTAGTTGAGATGTCAGCATTAAATGAAGTCAAGTCGTCTGTGCACTAAAGCACATAAATGCAAGGCAACATTTGAGCTTTGGCTATTAGCCATTTCCAGTAAAACAAAATCAGTTAATAAGACTTTTACAGTTTTACTTTAACTTAAAAGCTGTTAATTTAAATGTCTTCTAAAATAATTTCCCTAAATACATAGAATAGAAATGCAGGAATTAATTTACACCTAAATAAATGAAAAATTCTGTTTTGTAATGAAGGGTCAAGCAAGAAAAGAATGATCCTGATTGGTTAAATATACCCCCTCGGTTGGCAGTAATGAGCATTTACCCAATTTGGCTAACGGCACTTCAGCTCCATAAAGTAGTGAAAATCGGTATATTTTCACCTATTGCTGGTAATGCGTGTAGACTTTCCTGACGCAGTAATGGAAGGGTTAAAAAGTGTATATTGATGGCTTAATTGATAAATGTGGATGTAAAACCATCTTTTTAAAGTGATGTACAGTATGTGTATGTGTATAAAAATAACTACATTTTGTGACTATGACGACAATAAATTTAACTATGACGTCATTATGAATTGAAAATAAGATCAAAGTCATAAAAATTCTATGACTTTTTATAATTTTATAATTTTTTTTAAATACTGATTTAAGTTCTACTTTTGCATAAACTTCTACAGGTTAAATATTGTTTTCCATATTAATCAAACAATGTCATCTATCAATGTCCTAATATATGCCACTATTTTTCTCACTCGTACTTTGTTATGGCTTTAAGTCTATTGTAATTTAAAGCAAGAAACAGTTCCTAGCAGTTACTTTACATTTTGTTTGCAACTAAAGTTAAGATTTATAGTTGTGTTTGGCTTGGTCTTTCGCTCGAAACCAACAAACTCGTAACTTGCGTCCATAGCTCAAAACAAAACTTGAAGCAAGAAAGAGGACTTACAAGCAGCTTGTCTTACTGTATATTTTAAAATCTTGCAAAGAGCCAATAAGTAGTCTCTGACTTTTCATTAGGGCAATATATTCTGTTCCAGTCCATTGGCAAACCATGAAATGAAAGTCTGAGCTGCTATTATTGTGGTTTATTTACTTGTTCTGTTTACCTTCTCTGATGCTTTAAGGTAGCCTTAGGGATTATTATGACACTCTGGTTTCTGGTTCTTGCAATAAATTTTATTGCTGTACTGGTTTTGAAGTGAATTTCAATTGCTTTTTTCACTTCATTTTACATTTACAGTGTAGAAAATCATGCTTTATTTTGTATAAAGTAAAGATTTGATATAGGTTATGCAGCATTTTATTGACATTTTGTCTGACATTTTACTTTTAAAGGATTTTGTAAATGTTCTTAAAGAGCAATTCAGCTTTAGTTCATGTACTCTACAGTAAATCCATCAATTATTGCATAAATCCCATGACTTCTATTTCAATAATAGCAGCCTAGCTGAAATTCACAGTTTAGTTGCCAGGATGGAATTTAGAGCTTAGACTTGACATTGATCTCCAATACTGGCTGGTTCAACAATACAACTGGAGAGAATAAGTGCTCAAAGTAGATATTGAAGCTGGTAGATTAAAAGCAATTTTAAAAGTGGTATCTTTTAATAACTGAAATAATTTCAATCAATTAAAGCTGTAGTTAACTTAGACATCTAATTTTCCAAGACAAATGGAATCCACACATTGAAGGATTTACAACCAATCTCCTACAGAAAATCTACACAAAGTCTGTAAAATTCCTTCATCCCTACAAAAATCCAGAAGCGCAGAGTCAATGTGATTTGTAAACAATTTTCATCATGCAACGCCATTTTTCTTGAAATCATCGCTTTCGATTAACCGTTCAGTATAAAATGAATTATATCAGTTGAGATTTAAATTAAATTTAAAATCAATCAATATAAATTGCCAATGAATTCAATCTAGATTCACTTAATGAAAAAAACTAAACTTTTGATATCCTATTTCCAAACTACCAAAACAAAAAAAGGAAACTGTTTCTATGGGATCAAAAAGTGATCCCACAAAGCAACTTGCACCCATTTGTCTTTGTTTGCTTTCTTTGTGCTATAAGCCGGTTGACTGCTTCAACCCACAGAGGAAAATATAAAGAGAAAAACAAAGGACATACCCTTTTATCCCCACTGAAAAAAAAAATCATTACAAATTTCAACATGACAGTGAACCTGGTTGTATTGATCGAATGGACTTCCGTAAACATTACACACACACAACACGCTGATAGACGTGATGTCAGGTTGAGTTTACGATCCATAAACGTCCCTCGCTACCTAAATACAATTACTTTCCTCGGCTTTCACTTTTATTACAATTTACAAAACCGTCCACAGGTTTTTTCTTCATTCTAATCAAGTACAAGACACAAAGATCAACAACTGTCACTGGAAACGACACGTCGACATTGTTTTTCTACAGTAACGCATTTGTGCCAATTATATTGTTGTGTTGTTTCGCCGTTGCGGAGCCTGTCGGACATCATTAAGTGGAAAGTGATGAAGTACATTAATGCACAGCAGCTGTTGTTTAAAAAAGACAAGTGTTTCTTTTCTTTTCTTTTCTTTTCTTTTCTTAGCTTGGTCTGTTTGTTTTGAGAAGATGCCAAATGCGAGTAAACACTGACATTTGACATGGAGCTGCTTTAAATGCACTTAACCCAGTCACTGATGAGAACCTTAGGGGTTTAAGCTGTGGGATTATCTTGATGTAAATGTCATTTATTTTTAAGTTGTCATATTTGACTTAGGTAATTTATCGATTAATGCATTAATCATTTTGGAAAATCAATTCACCAACACTTAATTTACACATGTACAAATTGTCGAGTCCACTTACAAGAGGTGCGGATAAAGGAGTTGTGGTGACTTCTGATAAGAACCATCTAGTGGTGGACTGGTCCCAAAACTTTTACTGGGAAAAAGGCCCTACTCATGTAAAAGGGCCCACTTAAACTCATCAACATGAAATTACGCTGGGGGCCACCGGGAAATTTCCTGTGGGAAAATCCCTGTGGGCCAGTCCGCCATTGGAACCATCTTTTTCAATTTTTCTAATGGGTACACTGACTGGTAGGTGCATTCAATCTCAAAAAGATACCGTACCGTACTTTCTAGGAATAAGTGACTTTTGTTTGAACATATTATAAAAATCCCTTTCAGATGTGACCTACTAGTATTTTAGTATTAATGTAACTTAAAAAAACAAAAATAAATAAATAAATAAATAAATAAATAAATAAATAAATAAAAAGACGATAAACATCTTATTTGACTTTTCTGAAAAGTCATTTTTTCTAAAAATGACACAAAAAAGTCACTTCCTGGTCGGAAAAGTAAAAAAAGACGTAAAAGTGACTTATCGTCCTCGAGATTGAACACACTATTTGAACCATTTAATTTAAAGATAATATTGCAAGATCAACTTGAAGTAATCAATAGCAAGTCTAAATCAGATATATTTAATAAAAATTTAGTAAAAACTACTTTATTAGACCTATTGCATCTACAGTATATAGCAGTCTAAAAGCTGTTCAATATGACCAGAGACCAACTTATATTGAAGCCAAAATCACATAAATTGGAAAGAAATAAGCTCTGGAAATGGTAGATAGAAAAACATATATAAGAAATGATGCCATTTCAGGATTTGTAAGGCAACAAATTGGTTACAGTAGAGTAAGCTGAAGAAAAGTGAAAATTATACTTCAGCCACTACAGCGTTCTTTTTTCGACTTTCGCTCAAATTTTTCTTCTGAAACTGTCAGCAAACTAAAATACAGCCTAAAGTTAAACTATGAAAATAAATTAAATAACAGATTCACTTAGATGCTTTTTAATTAGTAAAAGTAAAATTATGAGATAATAAAATTTTTATTTATTCTGGTTAAACATTAATCTAAATGACTGTACAAACTCAAGACTTTGCATTTGAAAATGTCAAAGATGAAAACAAAATTCATATAAAATGAAATCTAGATAAAGCAAAGAAAATCAACACCACCTACATGTAATTTCCTCTTTCCTTTTCTTCTACAATTGTCAAACAATATCTCCAATATCACACCCTCAACCCTCTTGCAACATCGCATAATGGAAGCTTTAATTTCAATTCTATTTGAGAAAATGCAGTTGGGTTTAGCCTAATTAATTAGACTAATTAATTAGGCCATTTAGTATGAATGTTGTCACCACATGTCTCCAGTTTCAACAATAAAGTTTCAATTTGTGCCTTTCATAATGGCTGCCAACTGACAACTAGTATAAGTTTCACACTATATATAGGTTTTAATAAACTGTAATGACCGCTGTTATGACAATAAAGTGGACCACACCACTAAATAAAGAGTAATAGTTGTAAAAATTATTACTGCAATTTGCAGAGAACACGCAAAAACAGTTTTTTTTAAATGCTCAATGACCCTTTACCAACACTTAATGCCTTTTGCGTGCTTCCCATTCAATTGATCTCCACTTAACCCTAATTTCACGCTGCAACCATTTTTCTAGCTTGTTTACAATTGATTACATAATGCATTTCACGTCTCGCCTTTAATCTTCATCAGGAAAAAAAAAAGATTGCGTTTTAAGGTGGAACATGTTTAATGGTAATTTTGCAGGTGCAATGCATTTACATAAATTATCTCGTAAAATAGGGAAATGATAAAGGTGCGCGAATCTTTCATCCATTTCTCACACTAGTTAATTACAACTTTATTAATTAGTGCTTTTGGTGTTGTGTTGGAATCCGACAGTGAGAGGAGATGATATGGCTGATCGATTTACAACTGTAGCAGATAAAATCACTTTTGGCACGTGTATGTCATTGTTATTTGTGATATTGAGTATAGAAGGTGTGGGTATAGAAGGTGTGGCTATAGAGTTTCGACTTTCGATATTGTGTTTGAGGCATGATGTTTTTATTTCGAAAATGTTTGTCCACTATGTATTGGAGAATGATAAGAATGTTCAACTATGTCTACTCTAATGCTGCCATCAAAGGATATCGGGGCCGGTTTCGATTGAAAAATAAAGCCGTTGTTATTTCAACTATGCCAATATTGAAAAGTATTAAAAAAAATAATATTTTTATTTTTTAATAGTAAAATAGTTAATTTTTAAGAAACTGCAGATAGTACCAAACCCTATAAATACTTAGTGACCGACATTGTACCTCATGGGATACTAACTGTTACATACTCTTGATAAAGTTTAATTTATAAATTATTCAGCGATTAATAACAATAACTAATAACAAAACATAACAATTATAACAATAATTACGGTATAATAAAAGTTAAGTGTATATGGTCTTTCTCTAGGTCTCCATTTAATATTTTTGAACCATAGTTGACCGCGGGAAACTGAAACTGTGGAAAGCAAAACCGCGCATTATTTCAGTGGTTTTTTAAAGCATATGCATGTGCATTAAAATCCTTTCTCTATTAATTACTAAGAATTAACTATATCTCTCCCCCCACCGCCACTTTTTAAAATGATTAATAGTGAAAAAGTAACGACCCCGGTATCACTTTCAACATTTGAAAATTGCTTTTTAATTGATGTTTTTATGCTGATTTTTTTTTTGTCTGTACATGTTGGTGTCTTTTTATATGACAACCTTGGGTGTGCAGGTTTTGTTATTTAAAAGTACCGGTACTGTAATCAATTTATTGTGAAATAATAGAAAAAATTAGTGATGGTTAGAAATAATGAGAAACATTTATAAACTTTTAAAAGAGCAATAACCAAACTCATTCATTGCTTCATTTTTTAAAATAAACTTTACCAATATCACAGTACTATTTTTTGATACTTTTAACACTGTCCACTTGTGTAATTTCTCACTTCTACAGTCACCAAATATGAAATTATAACTTGCAAAAAGAAAAACTTATTTTGCAACACTGACCAACTTTTCTTATGTTCCAAGCAACATAAAGACAAAGTTTAGCTGCATTTGTTTTCTTTCTTTGCCTTTGTTCTTTTGTCACTGTTTTGATTGTGACTCACCTTCAATTCCCCCCCATGGAGCTATGAAAGAAAAGGTCTGCACATGGCAAACTTAATTATAACAAAACAGAAAAGAAAACAGTTTTGTCAAGATGACATCTTAAGATTGGATTTGATGTTTTCTTTTTCTTCCGTTTTTCTCCTACAGTTGATCAATGACATGAACATACAATTGGCATCACTGAGGGACTTGCTCATCCACGTGGGACAACCTCGCGATTGTCCAGAAATGAGAGAGAAAATTCGAAAAGTGAGGAAAAATTGTGTCGATTCGTGTAAAGCGACCAATCAAATTCTCCTGCCTCAAGTACGAAGGTAATGAAAAATATTTTTTCATTTTTATTTATTTCAAAGTAAACAACAGTTTATGAAGTCTATTAAATAGGGATTTGATTGATGTCAGTAGGAGGAGGGCTCGTAATAACACTTAACTTACTGTTGCTATTGGCAACGCTGTAAGCGGTCTTTGAAGAACTTCCAAAATTGAATACAATTTATCAATTTTTCCATTTGATGATAAGTGTCAAGACGTTTGATGATATAGATTAAGGTAACAGACAGTTCCAATTCTAAGATCAAAACCAACAGAAAAATTTTATCCAGTATTGTAAATCAAAAAGTTTGAGACTGGTTTTATAAAAATGAGGAACTATAGTTAAATAATTTGTGAGTTAAATAAAAACAGAACTCGTTCGTAACCCGAGGAGTGGCATGTATACTATTATATGCTTATATCATTATAAATGCTTACGAGTTGTATTTATTTTATAAAAATATAAGGTGCTATATAATACTATATTTAAAGGGTTTTTGTAAATGTCCGAAAACTTGTACTCTCACAGGGTTTTGTTGTCAAGCCAAATTGACTTCGCATTGATTCCAATAATTTCAACTCAATTTAGCTTTGAATTGCAACTCGCAAATCCCGGAGCGTTAACTGTTAACCCGCCACTAATTAATGGTGATTGTTTCTTTCACCTTCAATAAACTGATGGAACGAAAATAACAAACCCGTTTAATGATATAATTTATAACTTAATTTCAGCATAAACATTTATTTAGCTTTGGAATAACAACATTTCCCTTCTATTTTGCATTCAAACAATTTCTTCAAGAAAACTGCATAAAAGCTCGATGGTGTTATATTAATAGCGCCCCCTGTAGACATTATCTAAGAACCCAAACTGCAAAATGCACCTGCAGCTTCATTTTTTCTTTGTTTGATGAAGCTAATCAAAACAAAACAGCTGAGGTTAATGAAAATGTAGAACAAACTTCCTAAACTCCTTAAAACAATATTCGCCTAACGTAAACCGTAAAACAAAATTGACATATTTTAACTTTATATTCCACAATAATAGAAAGTGTAAAAAAATATGTAAAATATTATCTTATAAATTATAATCCAAAACTTCTCCTGTATTTAATTGCACTTTATTTATTGATGTAAACTGAAAGTTCATTAGATGTACCGGTAAACAACTTGTAATGTAACGAAAACAATGCATGCTAGGCTTAGAAGTTGTTTTCTAATACAAAAGTCATTCCTTTGTGTGCAAACTGAATGCAAGTTGCAAAACCTTGACCCATCGAATGGACAAAGCCCTATCTTAAAGTTCTGGTGGTCTAAGCCCAATTCCTTGATTTGGCACAGTGCCAGATATGTTATCAAGTGATTTACTGGTGCACAAGAAAGAGATTTGTAAACAAATTTCAGGTTGTGACAACCTTAAGCAAAGAAAACTTGTCAAAACCTGGAATATGTGCGCGTCGTGTCATTAATTAAACATCGGTTGACATTTGCCTGAATTGAAAATTACAAAATGTACTTACCAAAATGGCTCATTAGACATCCGATAACGACAAGGTAAATTTAAAGTCATGTGACCGCAGCTTCAATTTGTTAAGTGTCCAAACAGGTGCATCGTCACGATCGCCATCCATTATTTACGAAATTAATTTGCAGCGCGCTGTAGCGTCAAGAATTTGCATTTCGCGGACGAAAAACGAAGTAAACACCTCGTCTAAAACACTAATTAAAACCTCAAAATTAATGTTTTTAAGTCATGTATTAACGTAGACATTTATTTTTAACGGCGTTTCAATATTTTAAAACTCAAATACAAATACAAATATAAAATAAGAAGAAAAAAATATTTTTGGAAGCAACATTTGTAATGAAAATGAATGGTTTGAAAGCAACAAACACTGATATATCTCTCTACTTTAAATCATGCAACTTTAAGCACCTTGCATTTAAGTTTGAATTTTTCAATTTTACAACTTTTTTCTCCACGGGATTCAATATCCAAAACAACAATGCCATTACTTAATTATTAAATGCAAAATGTCAAGACTTACGGTATAGTTCTTCTGATTTCCTTCAACTACAGAATGCTAAAGTGGCATCTAAATTAATTATTAATAACAATTTTCATAATGGGTTCCATTTTTTAAATCCATTAGCAACAAAAATAAAAGTCAACATATGATATACGGTACATTAATTAAGTATTTAAGTAAAAAAGTATTATTTTTTTTTTTAGAAACGTTAAACTTAATTCTGTTGTTCATTTAACTCAATTTTATTTCGTCTTGTGCACATGTGGGATTTTGTATAGATTTTACTTGCAAGATGGCAAAGGGGTGGCGAGAGGATTTAAGGGTTGTGTTTTGGGGATCGATATCGTTTACGGATGTAAGTCCTTTACACACCTGGAGCCATTCACCGTAAGGAATTTTTTTATTTTTCTTACTTTTCAACTATCTTTTTTACCCTGCTGACATTTTTGATGGAAACAAAACTTGAGAAAAAGGAAAGGTTTCTCATTTACAACATTTTTTAAAGTGTTTAAAAAGAAAAAAGAACAAGTGTCAATTATTTCCTGTAGGTGTCAGTCCGTATCTTCTTTCCCCCTTAATACAGTTAATCTATATTTGTAAAGTGGATATTTTTAGACCGACAAAGGTTGCAGATTAAGTCGAGGTCGAAAGGTTGTTTGGTTTAAGAAGACCAAGTTTAAACACTGATATGTTTACCGATAATTGGTGTTGACTCTTTCCTTCCTTTTCCAATAACCAACAACACACTTAAGCCTCGAATCTCGATTCTGAGGTTCGCAATCCGATTTGTGCATTTCTTCATTTTCCAATCGTTTTTCAATGTTAAGCCGTTCGTGTTTTGATTGGTGAGAGTTGAGACTAATTCTGTTTACGTTTTATTCTGGTTCTTTAAAGTGTCGCTGTTGTTCTTTAAAGGGTAGTTTTGAGGATTGAGGGGTTGAAGTGCCACTTCCGGTTGATGTGGGGTCTTGATGTTGATTGATGTTTGTGGCACGTGATGGAGTCGGTGTTTCGTGTAACCGGAAGTGCTTTTTATTTTTATTGACGTTCTTAGAAATGTAGAATTGAAGGTGGTGTTTTGGATTTTTGGAGTTGATTAAAATGATACTTCCGGTTTGATTTTTGGTTTTAAATTTTTTTGAATTAGTTTTATTTGTGGAACTAAAATTTGAAGTTACCGGAAATGCAGTTTTAGAAACTTGCATTTTATCCGACTGGTTTAAAATAAACTTTCGGTAAAGATAAAAGCTTGTATAATTTATTCAATTTTGATTTCGTACACACAATAATTTAAAGGCATAACTACAACCGGAAGATATTTTTAACCCTAAAAATCAACTTTTAAAATTCAAAACAAAAAATTACAATATTCAGTATTCAAAAACAACATTTCTGGTTTGACTGCAACTTTAAAACACAGATTTCCACCACAGATTTTTATCACATCACACACCACACAACTGGATCAACTTTCAACTCGCCCTTAAAATCACAAACCAAACATAAAACCGGAAACGCCATTACTCGCTTTCGAGATCAAAACCCCGATTAACTCTAACGACTCTTTTCACGTTCCAGTGACGTAGCCGAAGGGATTCCAGTGGACAACCAGCATTTCGTACACCTTTTCTGCTTGGCGCAACTTCTGGTCAGGGAACTGCACAAATGCAAACGTCTCGTAAACGCTCATCAAATGGACATGACTCAATACTTAGGTAAAAAAAATTAAAATTTTATTTATAAAAGTTATTTCAAATCAATTTTTTTCTCACCAGAAACGAAACCCGGTCCATCGGGAATGTGCGTTCTAAATCAACTGGTTTTATGCAATCCGTTCGCTCCCGATTTCAACGACGAGGAAATCCACAGCATCGACAGGTTAGTGCAACTTGTCATCACTACAGGTCACTTTCAATTTGATTTTACACGTTTATTTATTTTACGATTTATTTTATGTGCGCCGCTGACAATCAATTGCACGTTTCTCTGTTTACCCAGTTTTATTAAATTTTTAAGCCTTTTCCACGTTCAATTCGTGTTTAATAATTCATTTTCTCGTTATTTACTTAAGGGACACGCAAGAAATAGGCGCCATAATCACTGAAATGCAAGAGTTTATGCCTAAAGAAGAAAACGGTGAGTGGCTTTGGGTCAAAGAAGAGGATAAAAAGAAAATGATGATTTCCATCTTTTTATGCCTCTTTCGTCCTTAAAACTATATTTTGTGTTGAAATTTATACAAAACGTGTGGCAAATAATAGAAAAATAAATTGAATGTTTTTTTTATTCTGCTTTATAATGCAAATTTCTCGCATTTTTTACATTTTTTTCATGAGTTTTTTTGGGAAAAAAAATTATCAAAATAATTTTTTTTTTACACCTTTAGGGTTTTAAATTTTCTCCTTTAATTGTGTTCCTGTTTGTTCTCTTTTTAAATTTTTCTTTAAGTTAAAACAAATAATTTTTTCACGAAATGAAAATTGAATTGGATTTAAATCACATCCAATTAAAAGTACATAGTGGTTTAAAGGTGAAAAAGAAAGAATGTGATTTTTGTTTAATGAAAAATCCATTTACTTGCAGCTATTATAAAGCAACAACCCTTAATTAGCTGCTTGCCTTCTGTTGCCAACTAATGACACTAAGGGTTAAATTTTTGCACTTTTGTGCTTTTCAAGTTGAAGGAATTGGAGTAAAAGTATGATATTAGTAACAAATTACTTAATTTATTGGAAATTATGTTCTCACTGGATGGCAGGTGCAAAATATTGTTTTCCACTTGTTGATGGTAATCTGTAATCAATAAACACGGTTTTGACTTGTGGAATATTTTTAATCCATTTAATAATGTTGTTTTTGAGCTGAGCTTTACTGCAATACTTGAGCTTCACTGCAATACCCATTGAAAAAGCATGGGATTTTTTCGTCTGATTTTTTTCCAGTCAAGCAGAGTGGAAACAAATGAGCTTTGCAGTGTTTCTGGGTAATTAAAGTGCGATCTACAACTTACTCATTGGGAGTTTATCGCTATCTCTTACGGTTTCGTAGATATAAGCATCCGGAAATGTTTAGTGCGGGGAAAGTATGAAATTGGTTGTTAAAAATTTGACTACGATAAAACTTTTTTTTTTTTGTCCTTAGAC
The DNA here is from genome assembly GCA_034695745.1 of Geophilus truncorum. Taxonomy (NCBI): domain Eukaryota; kingdom Metazoa; phylum Arthropoda; class Chilopoda; order Geophilomorpha; family Geophilidae; genus Geophilus; species Geophilus truncorum. The sequence continues at coordinate 10,908 of JAQFZP010000105.1, read as the reverse complement.
TGAAAAGTTGTGATGGTTTGTTAATTGTCGTAACTTTTTTGACTTTGCTTAGCCTCAATTAGACGTTTGACTCGTTTTATGATCTTTACTCGTGTAGGAAAGTCGTAAAACTAATTTGACTGACCCACGAAATTACTTCTTGTGTATTTACAAGGATTAAGTGGATAGGACTTATTCGCTTCATTAAAACGTGATAAAATTTGTTAGGGTGTCATATGTGTTTCGTAAATTCGTAAATTATAAAATTTGTAAAAAAAAAATTCTTAAACTGCAAAAAGAAATTCGTAAATCCGAAATTTGTCACAGTACGAAATTCATGAAAACCATTTTTTTTAACCTGTCTTCCCTGTTACACTTTTAATTAATGCCAACTCGGTTATTTACTCTAACCAACCGCATCACTTTTAACCCTTTCCCCATCCCAACCAAATTGATTGAATTTTAAAAGCAAACTTTTCCTTCCTCAAACTGATCATTAAATTACAAAAACCGCAGCTGCTTTTATTTGCAGAGAAATGCATAATCAAATTTTAAAATATTAATTCACTTTCATAGGCAAAAACCAAGCGTTCATCGAAGAAACCGTGATAAGATGGCAGCGTCGGCGCCGAAAGAGGACGCTCTACAAAAGCATGGGCGCTTTCTGTTGTCTGTGCAGACCAAATTATTTATGAGAGTGAAAATGCATCATCACCGAGTCCTTAAAACACCCACACACCCACACACCGCCAACACCCGGATCCGGTTCCAGCGTCGCATCGCACAATCAGGTCGTTTGAAATTTTTATTAGTCGCTGATGTAGATGAAGAACTCGCCTTGAAAACACACACCAAACACTTAAATTGTTCTTGTATTTAAGTCAAAAGGGGTTGTGATCCTCATTTCCATAAAGCAATACCGTAGCCCTTTTTCATACGCTTTGTAGCGTTTAGATCTTTATTTACACATTTGTTTCAATTTTAAACTTTGAGATTTAACGAAATCAATGTTATTATTAGAGTTGTGCGAGAATTTTTCAATTTTCGCAAACTTTGTTTGCTTGTCTTTTTATCTCGCTTTTATCTCTCATTCATTTCCTGAGATTTAATGAATACGATTTAAGCAAATAAATTGCTAGTTTCGTGTGCTTTGATGCTTTATTTTCATTTTACTGAATTAAAAGGAGTTTAAAGATGTTAAAAAGTGACTTGTAAATCGATACTTTCACCCGACATTAACATGTTTCACACGTTCTCACAAGCAGCGACTTAGAAACCGCCATTAACCACTTTTCCTCCCATCACGCATTCGAAACACATTAAAAATAGAAGACAAAAGAAATTTTATTTTTATTTTTACTTTTCAACACTTGAGTTTCACGAAAAAACTATTAAATATCAAAAAATGTATACAGTATGATTAATAATAAACAACGCCATCCATGGTCGAATTTGTGAGTTAAAAATCAAGTTTTGTTGAATTTTTGTTGTTTAAAAATGAAGTTTGGTGTTATCAGCGACAGGAACCGCGAAATGAGAAACTCATGGACGTGATAAGGAAGCGATGATACGTTTCGAGTAGACACGACGGTGTCAAAACGGTGCGCGATCGACTTTTTCATCTTCGATTATGCAATCAATCACGCGAATTCAATGCGAGTCACATGCACGAAGGAAAATTCTGATTTCTCCTACTTTTTATCCAACTTTTCATTTTTAATAAAAAGTTTGACACGATGAGAAATTTCAAAAATTGCTGCAAAATAAAGAATTCTTTCATCGCGATTCAACAACGTGAATGACGTAACACGTAAATTTTTGAAACGTGCGTTGGAAATTGCGTTTGGTTCGGCTAAAATTGGAACCAGACGCAGCTCAAAGGCACGAACGCAAGCGGCGTCATTTAGTGTGTACGAACAGAGAAGAATTGCATTTGCAATACATAAGATGCGGGGGAAAAGGAAAAGGAAAAGGGAGAAGTGATGGTTTGTTATAAAGGATTCTTTAAAAAAATAATATTTTTTTTAAATTATTTTTTGTTTCTGACGGCACTTTGAGACGTGAAATTTTCATTAGTTGCTTAAACATTAAAGAAATGTACCGAAGATGTGATTTAAGTGTTGAAGTTGAAGTGCAATTGAGTCTGTTTCTGTTACTTGTATTTCTATTTTCATATGATTTATTCAGTGACCTTGATCCATTAAGGCTGTAAAGTTGTTAGTAAATGATAGCCTTAGTGCTTTAAAAAGAAAAATCAATGGAGGGCGTGTTCTGTCGGTTGTGCGAGTTAAGAAAAAATACTGAAGAGATGTAACATTGTTTTTAGAAAAAGATTTTTGTGTTGAAATAATGTGCAAAATGTTGAAACTGTGAGAATACTACTCCAGAGTGTTGAAAGTGTGTTAAATCAATTTTTAAAACAATGCAGAATTTAAAATAATGTCTGGGAATGTTAAAACAATATTAGAAAACATTGAAACGGTGATTACTGTAACATTGTTTTCAAAAGTTCTAACAACGCAGAAAAAATTGGGTAGCTAAAATAACGTCTCAAAACTTTAAAACAATGTTAAAAACACTTAACAATGCATCAAAATATAGCAGCAATGTTTTCAAACATTGTAACAATGTTTTCAAAGATTGTAACATTATTTCCAAATCTATAAACAATGCAGCAAACATTTTTTAACAGTAAAAACTGTCTCAAAAGTTAAAACAATGTTAGAAAACATTTAACAATGCTTCAATATGTAGTATCAATTTTTCCAAACATTATAATAACCTTTTCAAAGATTGCAACAAATCTTCCAAATCTTTCAAAATCTTCTAACAATTTTGTGAAATATTGCAACAACATTAAAACTTGGCATTTAACATTCAACACTATATTTCCCTCATTACCCAGACTCCCTTGTACAGTAGAAATATTCAAACGACTCTTCACTTAACTTCTCAGTTGGACTACAAATGTCACAAATGTTGACTCATTACTATAATTGGCTCATTCGGAGCATTCATTCTTCCACTAACAAGTAAGATAAGGGATTAAAAACAAGATTTGCATAACCGGATACGTGTCCAAAACATTTTATACACTTGTTGAAGCATGTTAATTGGACAGTGACACGTGCCAAGTTAAGTTACAATGCCTTTTCAATTACATTCGTTTAATCACTCGTTAATTTGAGTGGTGAATGCGGTGCAGCCGCACTTTAGGAGGAGCTTTCCAGCCTAGTGCAACGAAGCGACGTTTGATGACGCTCTTCGTCCACTCTTTGAGACCGCGCTGAGTCGCTGACTGCTGAATCATCAATTCAGGATAAAACCGGATTAGATTTCAACGTGACGAAAACAAAAATTTTCAATGGGTTTTGGTCATCAGATGTTTGTGTTCTTCGATACCATTTTATAATTAATGATCCGTGGAGCTGTAAAGTACAACCCCTTCTTGACCGCAAGCGAAATATTAATTATATCCGACAGCAAAGAAGAAAAGGGTTAAAGGTGAGGTGTAGTTGCACACAATAGAAGGGGGTCCAGTTATTAATCACGTGATTTTTCTCTCCTAGTCACAAGTACAATACATCTTTTCTATTTTGATATCAGTTTTCGTCACTAGTTGTCGATGTTTTTTTTTTATTTTTTATTTTTTTTATAGAGAATCGATGGCAGAAGGGATTGAGGATGAGCGAATGCAGCTTTCGTTTTCAGTGGTCAGTTAGGGTTGTTTGACGCTGAACTCACTCCATTTGCCTCTCAATCGATGCCTAAAGAGCGGCCTCCTGCTTTATTCTCTTGCGGTTACTAATTGCGAAACGTGGCACGCGATTTTCAGTTTACCGCTAAATGGTATCCCCTTTTGGGTTAGGTGAATGTGGATTTTTAGTTGAATCAAATTTTCAACGTCTTAATACGAGTTTATTGATTCTCGGGCGTTTAAATAAAACACGCAAAATGTCACTTTGAAATTGAAGGGAGATTAACAAGTCTAAGAGCGGTGGAATTTGCGAGATGCAATTTTGAACTGCAAATTCACGGTCGTGTAAACACCGAGAATGAAAAGTGATTTAATTTTAATTTCGATTTTAGATTTTAGAATTAAACTTTATCAGAAATCTATATAATTAGGCCTAATTTGTAAGTTTTTCGTATTTAGTTGCCCGAGAAATGTGAATTTAAAATTTCAAGTTTTCCCATCGCAGATCAACAACAGCTGTTCAGGCGATTAATATTCGGAGAATGATTTTGATTCCTTGTCACACGATAGATTAAAGAAAAAAAAACAAAGGTTTTACTACATCAGCTGGTGCGATTTGAGTTACAGCTCCATTTTATCGCATCCGGAGAGTGTTAAATAGGATTTTGTACCTGCATCGCATCTGGAATGGTCATCAGTTTAAATGACGCAGATGGGACGTGTGTACAATCAGACTTGACAATTCAATTACAACTACAAAGATGGCGATTCACTGAAATTCACTGCAATTCGTCGCATCGTCGACTTTAAAAATAATTTAAGAAAAAGAAAAAATCAATTGGGTGCGAGTTGTGTCTTGAAAAATCAAAGAGAGTAAATATTTAATTGTGTTTATTTACACGTGTAAATTGCTTTGAATGTCAAGTATAAGGTTTGTGTCTTGATGGTAATAAGTGGAGTGTAGTTTTAGTCGATTAGATGGATGAACGCCATCAACTCGCGCGACCTGTGACCTTTTAGCGAGGGTTGTTGCTTGTTTCGTCAGCCGTTTTCATGAAAATGGATCAAGTGTGCGATTTATTAAAATTACATTGCACATTTTTTTTTTTGCTCCGCCATTTTTAATTGCTATGTGATAAACGATTAGTGTTGTTGTTGTTGTTGTTGTTGTGGTGGAATTGTGAAAGGTTGTTTTCGTTTTTGTTGGTGCTATGGTGGTGAAAAGTTTTTTTTAACAATGAGAAATATTGGTTCAATAATGGAAAAAGTTATTGATGGGAAAAATTGTTTTAACAATGATGAAAAACGATTTAACAATGGGAAACAACATTTCATCAATAAATCAAACGCTTACTAATAGGAAAAAAAATGTTTTAACAATGCTACTAAACGTTTTAACAATGAAATAAAATATTTCAACAATGCTAAAAAGCAAAATCGAAATTTGAACATAAAACCCTTCATCCCCCTCAAAAGAAAATGGAAAAAAAAGCTAAAATAAATGTCATTTCCCACCTGTTTTTTCGTCCTTAATCCCAACCCACTTCTCAGAAGGAGAGAACTTAAAAGATGACTTTTTCTTCTTTCTTTCCTTCTACTCCCCATTCCCATTCTTTTCTTGGGTAACTAAGACTTTAGGTGCACAGCGTGTCAATAAGTAGCTCGCACTAAAACCAACCATCTTTCTCAGTCTTATCTCGTCATTGCAGTTGAAGAATCTTCTCATTAATGGACATCGTCGTCCCCCGAAGCCACGACCTTCCGACCGAACAAATTGAATGATGGAATCAAGATTTAAACTTCGATTGATAAATCGTGTTAAGCGAACTCATGTCCACTCCATCACGGACACCTTGCGGCTACCAATGATTGATCGACTTATACGTCTTAACTCACTGGTCAAGTGGTCACTGCTCTTTTTCTCAATAATAATAATTCCCTGGGGATTTATTCATGACTCATGTTACCGCTAGGGGGCGCAACTTCAAAATGGGATCCCTAAACAATTCCTGTCATTCGCAGAAGGCAGTTTACCCTTTTGTGTGAGAATTATGGGTAATTTAGATCTAAAACCACTCATATTTTATAATTTTTTTTTTTTTTATATAAAAAAAAATTTAAAAAAAAATTTCTTAAAGTTTTAAATTTAATTTTCTCTTTTGAAGGTCGTTATGTTTTAGTATCATTTACAGTTTGCAAAAGTTGAGGAACCAGAGGATTAAGATGCGGCGTGTAAATGAGTGTCTTGAGAGATGTTCAGTGGATTTAGTTGCCCTTAAAAGGTATTTTAGTAGCGTGGAAACCATAAGAGCCATGCTGCTTGATTATAGATTGATGTCAGACAAGTTTTGCTCGCTCCATTTGCTCACCTTTATGAGATAACAAGGCATTAGCGGTTTAAAGAATAAGAAGAAATTTGAAATGATATTACTGTATGTAAAAGATGGAGAGAGAGAAGATGAGGAAAAATATAAATTTTTTGAGCGTTTTACCTGAGATTATTAGTGTGAGTTTAAGGTGGCGTTATCTAGTGAGCAGGATTCGTGTTAAAGTTTTATTTGATCGAGATGAAGAGGGTGGTGGGTGATGTTACTGAGACATTTTTAACTGGTTTAGTTTGACGTGGCGCCATCTTCTGGGCTAGGTTTGTGTTGTGAGAGTGGATAAATGTGAGGTAAGGTCGATTTTATGTTGTTTATAAAGAGGTGTGAGGTTATTAAATTGACTTAAAAAGATGTTTTTAATCTGTAAAAATTGATAAATAGCTTACAAATAATTTGTTCTATTTTAATGTCACGTGTTAGAGTAAGAGGGATTTCCCCTCCATTAATCTATTATATAATCAAGGTCAACCAAGATAAATATTTAAGCAGTTTTATCTTTTAGTATAAATTTTATTTATAAAATAATTTTTCTCAACTTTATAGAATGCTGTAACGTCTATTTCCGTTAGTTGACCTTAAAGTGAACTTCAATCCATGACGTCATACTTCAAGATACAGTGGGAAAAAACCCTTTCTTGGTTTCACTTTTCTTTTCATTTACAAAAATGACCGAAGAAACATTGGGAACGTTAGTTGCGGAAAATATCAAACGTTTGAAAGAATTAGTAAGTATATTAAACCTTAAACTAATCTCTTACACTTACAGTCATTAAAATACTGTAAATTTTTTCTAGGAATTGCCCAGAACTGAAATAACTATTTTGGCTTCTATTCTGCACAATGCACTCGAAATCGATAACGATCTTCAGTTACTCGAAATCAATTCCGCGATTAAGGAAGTGAAAGATGCATATTGGTTTAATTTAAAGTTTGATGCAATTCTGGTTAAAGTCATCAATCCTAGAGCCAAGAAAATATTAGCTACAACATGGAGTGAGAGCAAAAATAGAAATGAGTTTATTAAAAACATGGCGAAGATATCGGATAAGATGGAAATCGCTGCCAGAAATGCAGCGTTGCTTTTGGCTGGTGCGACGTTTGCTGTAAATGTGGTTAATTTGTGTTTATTGTGGAATGCGAAAAGAAATGCCGATAACGCCATAGAGAAGTCGAAAAATATGTTTCCAATCATTGAGGAAACTCTCGCGAATTTACGGGCAGAGACGGACGGCTGGCTTCGCCGCATTGCAAGTTATGATGGCCGCGAAGATTACGTCATATTTGCACTCAAGCTTGAAGGTTCAGAGCTGTGTCAAAAGTTCAGAGACGTCAAAGAACTTATAGGTTTGGGAGAGTCGTCTGGTGTTGAAATTTGGTACTCTATGGGCGTTTGTTTGGGTGTGGAGTACCTAATTCCGACACCAGGTGGCAAAATAATGCGAAAATCAATAATTTTTTGAATTTTTTAAGTAATTTTGGTAATTTGTTTTAGTTGACATCAAATATAACATAGATGGCGCCATCATTTCGTTGAAATCTCAACTGAAATCGAAAGAAAATCTGAGCACTTTTTGCAAAGTTTTAATGGTGGTTAAAGGGGGTTTTGCTGCTTTTAGATTAGGGAGGTTCTTAATAGCCGGTACTGGAGGTCCAGTTGCTGTTTCCTTGCTTTTGGGGTTGGAAATCGGTTCGGCCATAATATTGTTAGCCAGAAGGCAAATAAAGAAAAATATGTGCGAGAAACAGCTCAGAGAACTCGGCAAATGGATGGCGATTATCAATGAACAAGAAAATAAGTTAAACCCAATGATGGAAGGTGTGCTTAAAATGCAAAATACGCTTAAAATGCAAAATATGATTGAAAATGAGAAATAACAAGTTGTTAAAGGATTGCACATATTATTTTGTGAAAAAGTCAGCAAAAATTGGGAGGAAAATAATTTGATTTTTTTGTTAAACAATTGACATTTTTAAATACGGTACGGTACTCATTTGTAATTCTACTTAATAAATGAATTAAAAAAAATTAATTTTTTAAAATATAGAAACATCTAGTATAAAGTGGGCGTTTTATCTGAATTCTAAACATCTGCTTAATTGTACAGTATAAACCTGTAAACAAAAGAACTTTTGTAGTAACATTGTTCCTCTTGAGCTGATGCAGTTATTAACTTTAGATAACAGTGAACCAACAACATTTCAAGCTAAAATTCACTCACTTCAACATGTCTGAGTGGAACGACAAAGTTGTTGTTATAACAGGTTACCATACTGTATATTGTAACATTTTATGAATTTTAAGATTTCATTTATATTATTTAATATTTACAGGCGCAGGTAGTCCAATTGGGGCTGCAATATCAGTTCATTTTTCAAAACAAGGCTGTGCAGTGGCCATTGTGGGCAGAAACGAGAAAAATCTTACTAGAACAGCAAAGAGATGCGTAGGTGTGGGACTTTTCTCCAACAAACTACAGATCATTGTTGCCGATTTGAGCAACGAAGACGAGGTAAAGAGCATCGTGGAGAAAGTAGTCGGTAGATTTGGCAAAATTAACGTGCTGGTGAGTTTTTGTGAGTGTAAATTTGAATTTATAACGACACAAACATTGTTTTAAGGTAAACAATGCGGGGTGTGGTAAATTTGGAGCTTTACCGAACATAGATATGAAGGAATATGATGAAGTAATGCGAGTTAACGTGAGATCGGTCGTTGTTCTTACTCAAGAGGCAGTTCCTCATTTAATTAAAACAAAAGGTATTGATATAAATTTCTAAATTTTCAAATTCCAAATTTTAACACATTGTTTTTATATAGGGAATATCGTTAATATATCGAGTTTTGCCGGACGTGATGCGGTAAAGAAATTAACGTAAATTTTAAAAAGAACGTAATTAATTATTTATACACATTTAGAATGCATTAACAGTTGTTTATAGCATGGCTAAAGCAGCTTTGGATCATTTTACAAGTTGTAGTGCTATTGGTATAAATTCAGTAAAAAAAAATTTTGCAACAGTATTAAAAGGGTCCGCGACATCTCGTCCCAAGACATTTCGTCCCACGACGATTCGTCCCGGTCATTTTGTCCCAAAGACACCTCGTCCCTACGACGGTTGGTCCCTATAACATTTCATCCCCGAGTCATTTCGTCCCAAACGCATTTCGTCCCAGAACGTTTCGTCCCAAGCGAAATAGCCTTGGGACGAAACGTTCTGGGACGAACCGTCGTAGGGACGAGTTGTCTTTGGGACGAAATGAGAAATGACCGGGACGAATCGTCGTGGGACGAAATGTCTTGAGACGAGATGTCGTGATCCCGTATTGAATTGAAATTAAAAATTTTATTTTTTTTTATAGATTTAGCACCGAAAGGAGTGCGGATTAATTCAGTTCGGTGAGTGAAATTTCTCACCACCTTTATATTATTTTTACTAATTTTTTATTATCTAAATCCTAGACCAGGTCTAATTCCCACAATTTTTAGCGCTGCTACTGATGCATCGAAAGAAATGATTGACGGCGTAAGTAAATTTCTGCTCGAAACCTATCGGTTCGGTAAATTTTGAAAAAATAATTTTAAATTAAAGATGCTTAAGAAAAGCGAAGCCACACATCCAATGGGACGTCTGGGCACTGTTGACGAAATTGCCCAAGCCGCTTTTTTCCTCGCTTCTGACTGTGCGTCTTACATCAATGGTCAAGCTTTGGCCGTCGATGGGGGAAAATCACCAGCGTTGTAATTTGTAATTAATTTTAAATATACCGTAGTTATAAAATATGTGAACATAAAATGGGAACGTGTTGAATAGAGAAAGATAATAAAGATAATAAATTTACAATGTTTTTTTTTTTTTGTTATGTGGCATACGCAGATGAGAAATTGTTACGGGGTAATTCTATTGGTTTTCCTGAGTGTTTTTATCTAATCGTGAATCAGCAGTTGGTCTTTTATAAATAAACAAAAGGTTCAAGCTGTATCGAGACTTTGATTCAAAAATGTTACATTTGAATGATAAAGTTGTTATTGTTACAGGTAAAAAAGATTATTTTGTAAAATAGTTTTTGAAATTTTTTTGTGTTTGTTGTAGGCGGAAATTCGGCGATTGGTGAAAAAAAATTGAAATTATATATTTGGCGCCAAAAGGAGTGAGAATCCTCACATTATAACATAAAATATAATAATATAGTATAATAACATAAAACTACCCCTGAAACCCTGGTGGATATTTGTAATTTTTACGACTCAGTTCGATCGTTATTCTGTCACGATACAATGAACCCATTTGTAATTTTTTTAATTACTGACTGTATATAAATATTTTATTTTATTATTTATAATTTTTTTAGAATGTGTTTCTTCTTCTTTATGCCAATGTTCGTCGTTGCTAGCAAACTGTCCAAACACTTCCGGCGGTTGTCAACAAACAAATCAAGAGTACAGGTACGAAATGTTGTCTTTTGATTAGTAATTGATTAAAAATTAGAAAATAAAGGAACTAAATGGATTTTTTTAATATAAGTTAGTGAGGAGTTGATGCAGAACGATGAGATTATTCGAATGGATAAATATTGAGTGTGATATTTATTAAGTTGTGTTTAAATTAAATTGATTGAATCATGTTGATGGGAACATGTTGGGCTTACAACGTAATGTCAGCTGTCACTCTTCACCATCCTACTGCTAATTGTGGCGCACATCTTCATGGAAGATGAATGAGGCGAGTTAACACGAAAAACGAACACTGAAAGGAAGTTAATGCACTTCCGTATCACATTCATGAACATTGTGACATGTTTGAGTGCCTAGTTTTTAAAAATTATTTAACATTTCTCTCGTGGCCTTC
>JAQFZP010000104.1:0-62734 GCA_034695745.1 Geophilus truncorum | reverse complement strand
GGCCGGGGAAAAATAAAAATGTCGTTATAAGCGGAATGTCGTTATAACCGAGGTCGTTATAAGCGGACTCGACTGTACACTCAAATTAAGGCCAGCGGAATTCTGAATCGATTGAGAATCAGAGAGTAAAAACATACACGTGTACTTGGTTAAAATCATAAAGTGAACTGTCTTTTTATTCCGCCAGGTGGCGTTCAGTCAAAAGAGGCGTACATTTTTATACATCAATCAAACAACAATTTCAGTTCATAAACAATAAGAGTACAATCAAAACGAATAATGAAATTTATATAAAACTACGGTTTTAACAAATTCATTGTCATTATATTTTATCTTTTATTTGTAACGTAACATTACGTTATGCATTGAGTTACTTAAGCCATAAGGACACGACAATGACCCTGGAGACCATTTTCGTTGTGGGAATCAAAAGCGCAAATCACTCTATTCTTTTTGCAACATTCTTCAGTCTTTTTGCATACACCGTGTTCTGCTACGCACGCATGGACGCTGTTGAAAACAAAGTACCATAATTTTTTTTAATGAAGAAAAGAAATGTTTGGGAATTGATTTTACTTGTCAATTATTGGGGCCTTAGAGGCTCGACAATGACTCTGGAGACCATTTTCGGTGTGGGAGTCAAATAAGCAACCCATCTTTTTGCCGTGTTCGCAACATTCTTCAGGTTTTTTGCATTCATCTCCTTCTGCTTTGCACTCATTTTTTTTGGCAACTTTTGTTCTATTAGCTTCGTTTTTAGCCACTAGAACGCTGTGAACACATGCAAAAATGGTTAGTTGTAACTTACTTGTTAGAACACTAAAATCTAAATTTTGGAAGAGTCTATTTTTAAATGGTAGAACGCAAAAGTATTTAAATGCAAGAGTTAAAATTATAAACTTTGAATCTTTATTGCTCTAGTTGCAATGATATACAACAGATAACGCGTACCAAGTGCCCCTGGTGGTCAAACAGTGCTGGATTACCAACAAAAACAGACTATCTGTAATTTTTTTTAAGAAAGAAATATTTGAAATATTTTACTTACTTAATCATTGTGGCCACAAGAAGTAAAAGCAGAAAAGTTGAAATGGTTTTATTCATATTGAAAATACAGTTGGCTGGAAGATTGGCACGAATGCCAATAAAATATTTTACTGATACTGTAAGTGAGTGATTGTATTTGAGTACAAGGATGTGTGTTTTACGAGTTTTAAAAATTGTGTTTAGTCATTAACGATAGATGGAGCTGATGGGACGCGGGAATTTGCGCTAAAATTTAAATCGCTAATTGTTATTTCGCGAATTTTGAATTTTAGTGTTCAAATGTAGACACACGGACACGGTAAATTCGAGCAACGATGTTATCGTCTTTCGATGTTATCGTGAGTCTATCGTTGCTCGAATTTACCGTGTCTTGATGTTGTTATTGCTCAAATTTACAAAGTGTCTATCGTTGCTCGTACTTGCCGTGTGTCTATCGTTGCTCTAATTTTGTTTGGAAGTTGATTAGAAACTGACTTTATTGAGATTTTTGAGAATCCCTTGCATGCGTCACAGTTTTCAATGACGTCACAAAAAAGAAAGAAAAAATTTAACTTGATACTTTCTGGTTTTAACTCGGTGAGGAGAAATTTATTTTTCTTTCATTACAATTGAAAATTTTATCACTTCTTCTCGCAAGTTCCGGGGTTTTTGCGTTTGCTATCTGTAAAGTGACAAGTCACAGTTGAACCTTTAATTTTGCAGCATTGCCCGTCATTCCAACAGTCGTCAAGCAACTCCACGCAACCACTTGTAACTCTAAAATGGAATTTAAATGAAATGATTACAAAAAATGAGAAAATTGTTTTAATAGTTACAATTGCATTGGAGCCAAGACGAGGAGTGTCAGCAACAGAAGTGTGACTTTGAGGCTGTTCATTTTTATGATTCTAAAAAAATATATAAAAATATCGAAATAAACTTACTTGTTAAGAAAAATTTTACTTAACTGTTTACAGGTGAGGAGTCAATTGTTTGAATGATCCGGGTGTTAAGCCGGATTTATTTAATCATCTTTATGAATTTTATTTCTAGTTATCGTATTTCAACATTAATTTATTTTTAATTATTCCATTACCGTAGTACCCCGATGTAACGTCATTCGTCGGCCTTCCATAAATATATTGTTATTCAAAGAATTACTCAATAAATTGCAATTTTGCACTGAATAGTTTGCACAGTTTTACCTATACTCCGTGAAGGGAGAGGTAAAACTTGTGTTTTATGCTTAATATCTCCCCTCCCCTCCTCTCCCCCATCCCACCCAACCAACCAAATTAAACTTATTCTTATGTGTGTTAAGTTGCGCTCAAATTTAAAATAATGCAAACTTTGATTTTAATTATTTCGGGTTAAATTGAAGATCTTAATTCACAAAATAATTGTAGGTTATAAAATATCATCCAACTTTTCTACCAAAAAACAAGTCTTTAGCATGTGAACTTAATACTTCTTAACTTAACTTAACTAGTTATCAAATAAAAACGGATTCAAGTCAAAAACTGTCTTTGCTGCCCCTGCTTTCCCTGCTGCCCCTGCTGCTCCTGCTGCCCCTGCTGTCCCTGCTGCTCCTGCTGCCCTTGCCTCTACAATGATCGCTACTATTTCATGCTTGTTTGTTTTAAATTTAAACAAAGGAAAATTTTCATCTGGTTTTATTACTACTAACACGTAATGCAAATGGCTGACTTCACAATTATGTGACTGGATGAAAAATGCTTGAATTTACTGGGTATTTAGAAAACCCGAAATGCACATGCTCAGTTTAGAGGTTATATCCCCATATTTGACCCCACATGGTATGATGATTAACCTTGCCAATTTCATGTTGGGTCATACGCGACCCGGGTTGACAAAAAACAATTCATTAAAAATATTAATTGTTCAAAAATTGTCCCAAACCCAAATATAATAATAATAATAATAATAATAATAATAATAATAATAATAATAATAATTAAAATGATGAAGTTTATTACGGTATAAAAACCCCCTGTCCAGTCCAACAGCCAAAGCCTTCAAGGGACTGCACAGGTTCAAAAGAAATACATTTTGTATTTTCTTATCAAGTTAGTTAAAATTCAACTTACTCAATCGATTTTGTGTTAGTCGTGGCGTTGTTCTTGTGTTAGTGCTGAGTGTCTTTCAGCAGTTGTATTTATAGTGGAATCGAACTTTGTTTGCAAAATCATCAAAATAATTAGAGATGACTGGTTCATTAAGTGATTACTCATTGACTTGAAATTTATGGATTGAGTCAATTAAAGTTTCTTCAAATTTTGAAGTTTATGATAAAGTGAAACATCTGTGATTGATTAATTAATTAATTGATTCATTCGTTTATTGACACGTTTAATTATAAGCTATTGAATTTTAAGACTGAATTGTGTTGTGTGTGATTAGGTTTAGTATAATCAATTATTATAATTATTAGTGTATATTTATAATTTATAATTAATATAAAAATTTATAAATTTTATTATTTAATTATAATTAGTTACGGTTATTTTAAGTTGTTTTTAATTATTAGATTCAATTACTTCATTATTGTGACTCATTAATATCACGTTTTAATCACGTGCAGACTATGCGTGACAATTACGACACTCCGCAAAGTTTAAATCAAATGCGTTTTTCGTTTAAGAAATTAGTTATTGACATAAGTAAAAGGTTATTTAGAAAGTTGGGATTTATGGTGTTTGGTGAGGTTTTTGTATAAATAAATATCTTAATAATTAGTTTATAAACCTAACTAGCAGTCAAAAGATGCAGTTATCGCATTGTCCAAATTCTCTACAGAATCGGTTGATGTCACTAAAAACTAAATTGACTAACATGTCATAAAATTGCTTACATCTGCATTGAACTGATAATGATAAATACTAAAAGTATCCATATAATAGATTTAAAATTTTAAGTGTGAAAAATGCGATTGATTATTGTACTTATCTTCTTGGGTTGATGAAACTTAGTAACATTAGTTGCTGCTTTAAATCCAATTTATATAAAATTAATTTATAACTATCTTATTTAAGCATTACGAGTGTACCTAAAGCATATAGGAAAATATACAGTTACAAAATTATTTTTTATGAGTGAAATATGATGTCTCTTATGTAATTAATAACAATTTAGTAAAGAAACTTTCGTTTTAAACATTATTTTTGTGGGGATGAAACCAGTTCTGATTTTGCATTTCGGATCATTTTCGAAGATTTATTTTTGCATAAAGACGAATTTAAATAAAGTATTTCTGGTGTGGTGGTGCATATGTGAGAACTCACCTTAAGACCTCCAGATCCGGCCCACTTGACTTCGTTTTTCTTTTAAATCATTTGAAATTTGTTTCGAATGAATTAAAAATTCCAAGATTTATCTATTTTTGCCATCCCCATTCAAACTTGAGTTACCAACACTTATTATAAGTTTTCACCATTGAATTTATTTTCTTTTATCAAAATTTACATCTTTTACAAGATTTAATTAGATCATTTTATGTCATTCACAAGATTTTATTTTACTTTGTTTACCGGCGCGTTTGCAGGTAGGAAACTTTTCGCAACAGTCGTTGTTATTTTGACATTCATTTTTACATTGTTTTTCTCTATAAAAAAAAAAGAGAATTATTCGATTTGAAAAGTTGTGAACTGAAATACAACTTACGTTGTAATTGTAGCTACAATGCAAAGTGACAGCAACAGAAGTGTTAAAATGACTTTCTTCATTTTGACAGTTTTTTTTAGTTTTCTTGCACTAAAAATTCAATGTATAGAAATTTCTTTTTTCTCAGCTGTCGTTTTCGTCCTGCCTTGTGTTATAGCGGAACTCTTTTCAGCACTTTATTTATACAAACATTTCTGAATTAAGTTTTGTTTGCTGGATGATTAAAATAATTAGAGACTAATTAGAGTAGGAATAGCCTCACTTCACTCACAAACCTTTGATTTCTTTTGACTTGGTTTTGTACAGTTTAGCACTTTGGGTGTGTATGTATTATTTTCATATATTTTGGGAATAAATAAATACAATTTTTATTAGAATTTTATATAATAACTATTTATTTTTGCGAGAAATAAAAAGGGTGCATACGATATCTTGGGTTGGGGTAAAAATCATTTTCTTTCGGTTTAAGGCATTTCTTAATAGTACCGGTAGTTGTAAATTTAGCGCTGTCAATGACGCATAAGGAACCCTCGCAGCAGTCGGCACTTGTTTTGCACTTTTTCTTCAAACCAGTACAACCATTGATGACACTTATAAAAATTAATGATAATACATTAAAAACGAATAGATTTATTTTACATTAATGTAAACAAGTATTACATTTGCATTGATGCAATAATGAGATAATAATTAAGTAGACAAACACTTGATTTGAGCTTCATATTCAGTATAATGGTCCCTCCTGGTGTTGATGAAATGGTGGAGTGAGTTTGAAATTATACCGTATGTGAGTTTGAGATTATGTTCAAACATTTATTGCTGTTTCATAAAACGTTTATTGTACCGTATATTGAAAATTTGAGAACTATAACCGTAAGACATCTTTTCTCTTTAAATTTCTTTTGAAACAATTTTGATTATTAAACAACTTTTATCCTTGTGAGTGTTAAAATTTATAGAGTTGTGAATATATTTTGATTGCAGTGTGTAAGTTTTCAGCAATGAATTTATTTCCATTATTAAAATTTACATCTTTTAAACGTACAATTAAATTATTTATGTTTCAGAATGGAACACAGACTAAAACTCTTGCGCCAAATTTTCAATCTTTTGCACTCGTGAATTTTTTCGCCTTTTTCGCCTTTACAACAATCGTCATGGTTTGTGCATTTGCTCATTGCTTCTTGACATGCATTTACTCTTAATTAAAATGACAATTATTCAAGTTGAAATGTTGCAAAGTTAAATACAACTTACAGTTGCAGCGTTGTCACAATGCAAAGCGACAGAAACAGAATAGTCATACCATTTTTCTTCATCATTTACGTTATTTGAATTTCTTACGTGTTAAAATTCTTTTTTAGCTGTTGGCTTGTTTTTAGTGTTGTGTTGAATGTCTTTAGAATCAATTCTGGTGTTGATGAAATGAAATGAGTTTGAAACTAAACCCAGATTTTATTCAATCATTTATTGCCGCTTAAAGCTATATTTTGATTAACATTTAATGACGCAAAATATTATAGATTTAACAATTAATTGAGTATCTAATTTTCAAGTACAAAATAATCCGATGCTGGACAACAGTCAAAAGATGTCTTGCACTTTTATCCAAATCTTATGCATATTCCACTGGTGACACTAACAACAACAAAGTTACTTTTGTTATATTAAGCACCATAAAATTACTTAAATTTGCATTGAGCTATAATGTGATGTAATAACATTGTAACAATGAACAAATCCAGGTTTTAGGTTTTATGATGCCATTTCCGGTTGTGTTTGTGTTTTGTGTCATAAAACGTAAAACAAAAAACCTAAAACACCAAAACACGACTTTCTTAATGCAGCTTAAGTCACGGTCAGTACAACAATTCAAAATAACTAAGGCTTGTACTTGGTCAGTGGAAAGTGCCATATCTCTAGCCTATCACTCCACATTTTTACAATTAGGCTTTAGATCACTCATGATGAGGCTTTTGAATTGTTGTACTGACCGTGACTTTAGTGTAATTCTAAACCTGGACAGCAGTCAAAATGCCGTATGCATTTGCTTACATCTTTAATTTATTTTCAGTTTTATACAGTAAATACATTTCTCAGTATTGTATCAGTTTTTATTACATACCAATTACATACCAAGTCAATACCAAGTCAATTTTAAAATTCAGACTTTTGCTGCATTCAACAGTATTCTTGCATAATTATCTCGATTCTTAGAACACCTTTTAATACCTACTAACACTAAAAATAGAAAACAAATATGTTATGTAATAATTGCAGGTTATTTTACGTTGAAGCACTTGAAATTATAAAGAGTCGTCAGTGAAATGTTTGGCTTGTTTTGTTGGATAGGCCAAATGTTTTTCCGCATTTTGCCTTTAGAATTTTAGAATTTAGAATTTTGTTGTGCGTGTTCCGTTCAAATCTGGTAAAAATCGTGCCGCAAACAACTGAACCTATAGATGGGCACACATACTCACGCGCATACTAAGGAATATGTACCTATATAGATTTTTATTTTTACCTGTCAATTATTAAAACTTGAAATAACATTACAATTTAATTCAACACTGAATCACTGATTTGATACAACGTTATCTTGTTTTTCAATGGCAGTAAATGGTTCATTGATTGATCAATATCCTGTTGTGGATGAAATTGAATCTGAATATTTCAATTAAATTTAGCTATCTGGTATGTTGTAATATTTTTTTAAGTTTATTGTTTTTTTGCGACGCAAAACAATTCAGTGTGAAATTTATTAGTTTTCTAATACAGTTATTATATATATGTAAAAACATTACACATTATAGCATTATTTATAGTCATATCCACAAAATAGTACTGATTTTTAATTCCGTTTAAGACATCTTCGAATAGTGTCGCCAAAGTGAACGTAATCCATGTCACATATCAAACCTGAACAGCAATCGCCAGATGTTTTGCACATTTTCTTAAGTTCAGCACAATCTCCATTGATAACACTTATTAAAAAAATAAAATAAATTAAAATAAATTAACATTTAAATTGACTATTAACTCACATTTGCATTGAACTTATAATGATGAATACAAGAAGTAGACAAACAGTAGTTTTCATCTTCATTTCCATGTTGTATTGAAATCCTAGTGTTAGAAATAAATAAGATTTATATAGGTATTGCAGTTAAACTCAAATGGGATCGTATTCGAACATACCTTGTTGTACTGATAAAAGCAACTGACTACGTAGTGCGCTTTCCGCATTCAATTTATATCGCATTTAAATCTAATCTAAGCACCATGTGTGCACAAATGGTAACATACTGTATCATTATACACACACGGTTATCTTGCAGGATACTAATATCCTGTTGCAGATTTTTCCACCCAGAGATATGCTGAGAAAATTTAACATCTGTTACATCATTAGATGATTAAAATACCGAAGTTCTAATTAATTTATTGAGGCAAATAAACATCGTATTAATGTTAATCCGACTGCGAAATTACGTATTAAACATTAAAACTATATTTTAATTCGCTTTTTCGTAGTCGTATTTTTATAGTTTATTATTCAATAAACTACAAAAATACGACAATAAACTTTATTGTTATTTAACGCCCAAACTAAATCAACAAAATATGTCGTTATATCTGAGAAAACTCGATGTAACTAGCAATTTCGTTGTAACGGGGTTCGATTGTAATACATGTGGTATTAAAGCTCTATTGTAATAAATCAGTCATCTGTCAGTCTTTATCGCTTATCGGTCATTCTGTCTGCTTAATTCCGCTCTCATTTTATTAGTAGTTTACAAAACTACGGTACATATTACTTATTAATGCATCTGTTCAGTGTATCACCATACTTTACATAATCAATTCCACAAGTTAGATTTTCACAGCAATCTTCCTTCTTCTTGCAACTTCCCTCCAACTTCTCACAGCTTTCAATGCTAACACTAAAAATAAATCAACATTATTATAAACACATTACAATATAATCACATTAAACTTACATTTGCATTGTGACAACAAGAAGAACAGCAAACAGAAAAGTAGAAATAATTTTCATTTTTACCTTTAACTTAAATAAAATCAATGTAAAATATTGGAATTTAAAGAGCACTGATTTTTTGTGTCTTTTTAGTTTTTTGTGGTGTTTTTCACTGACAGTGAATGAAGTATCAATCTTTTATAGAAGCGTTTTTAGAGGGAGGGAAATGCATCACTTTATTGAATTACCAACAACAGGAAACACTTCCTGTTCATTTTCAGGGAAAAAATTCCAAACCACTTCACAGATTTTACTTTTACGGAAGGGAAATGTAATACACAATATTGATCACGAGAGGTCGCCTTTGATAGTAAGAATAAGATGGAGTGTTGTTGTACTTTAAAATAGAAGTGCAATTATTAAATTACAAATAACAGGAAACTTTTAAACTAATTTTAAGAAATAAACTATAAATTGTTCTCTACTTTTGAGGAAGGAAAGTGAATAGTGATATAATTCATTAATTTCACGTCCAATCAAAAACAGCTTGGCGGACCTCCCACGAGAGGTCGCGCGATGAGGTCGTCTTTAATAAGAAGATGGAGTATTTGTTGTACTCCAAAAAAAGTGCCACGGCCACTAAATCTTGAGAATAGTCATATATTACTTTAATAGATGGACCTCACCTACGGTGGCCCTCCCGTGGTCAAGGTGCGTTCAAGGTTCGTCATTTTGGGGTCCCGCGATGTCCATTAAAAAGACATTTGTAATAGGAGGGAAAAAGAGTCGTTTATTTGGTAATTTTGATTTATTTGGAAATTATTTGATTTTTTTTTCTTCTTCTCTTTTTGTTTTTTTGAAGGCTGGTTGGTACTTCTTTACATGTTTTGTGACATTTTTATGATGTAGCCAAGGAGTGTCTCTGTTCAAGGAGTGTTTCTCGAAGTGTCACAAGGATAGCCACAGGAGGGCGTGGGTGTCGCAGCCTTATAGTATCAAGGAGGGTCAAGTTGAGAGAGGGACTGTTTAGTGGCTGTTAGTACAGAATTATGACTTATGAGATTATAATTATTTTAATTTTTTGAAAAATTTAAGTGCAGGAAAACTTGTTGTAATGAAATTTCCAAAACGCAGATTTTAAAACCTATTGTGTTTTTTGTTAAATTTAAAACCTCGTTATTATAAAGTGTTATCCGACGTTTTCGTAATCGGATGTTTATTTATAATAAAATTATAAATTGTTACGAAATTAATGATGCGTGATGTAGTTATAATGTCAAATTGAGATTTATTGCGTTATTTTTTTTAATGAGAATTGTAAATGCTGCCATTTTGAAGTGAGTATATATTGTATGTCAATCATTGCAAAAAGAAAATAGCACTCAATTGAAATAGAGAAAAATGATAGTTTAATCGAGGAATTTTATAGTTAAGAATATTATAAATTTGTGTAATTTCATTTTAAGTTAAGGTCTTTTACTAGAGCACTATAAACGTGTTAACTATAAACGTACAGATGCTTGCATACATCTGTGCGTTTCCCTCGAGCAACATAGATTCATTTTAAGTACCTTGGTCTAAAGTACAGGTTTTTAAGAATAGGCGCAGACTGTGTTTACTTGAAAGCCGCTATTGTGATATCGGTCTATATGCACGATTAAAATCGCAATATTTTCACAAAAGTTAAAGTGACTAATGACGATTTTTATGTTTCATAATGAATGTAGCTATGAACATAAACTGTAATAAACAAAGTTAACTTATTTTTGTGATTAGGTTGATGAATTTTTGTGCGCAAACTGATTAATGGATATCAGTTGATCAGTTTGATCAACTGATAAACAAACAAGAGAAATGTGAGCGAAATCTTTAATACGTATTCGCTTTTTAACTTGTGTCAAGTTTTGAAAATGGGGTCTTTAATTTCTTTATATTGGAGTTTCCAAAAAAAAAAAAAAATTACTGTAAAATATTTGAATTTTTTTTTTTTTAATATTAAATGTTGAATTTTTACATTAATTTACATTAATTTTACGTATCAATTTTCCTCTAAATGCGGCACTTGTCGTTTCCCTCCACACAGAAGCACTCGCGACTCAAAAATCCTTGAATCGAAGGAATTCTCGCTAATTTGAAAATCATAAATTTTGTCAGTTATGAGAATGAAAAGCAGCTAAAAATTACACAGCTGATAAATGGCCTGTTTCTCCTTGACTTTGTGAATGACTGTGAATGGCCTTCAACCCACACCTTTATTTCCTCTCTCCGAGGATTCCAACACTAAATAAGCCTAATCTCCATAGAAAAGCATAAAAAAAATGCGAAAAGTTGATTGGCAAGTGACCCATTAAGCGGTGAATTGTGCGCGATTTAACTCGGAGTGATTCAATTTGTAGATTCCACCGAAAAAGAGGCTAAAAGGTGGCAAGGGCCAATTCGTTTCGGTTTCTTTGAAAGATGGGAAACGGGTCACATCGAGTGTATTATGTCAAAACATATAAATAAATAAGAAGAAACGATGCATGGTTTGCCCACAAATTGCGCATCACTATTCGCGCCTGTAGAGGGCGTGGATTTCAAGTCGTTTTTTACACCGGGTCAAGACACTTTTTGCCCGTTTGCTCATCATGCGCTGGATTAATAAAATTCTTGTTTTTTATTTTTATTTTTTATTTCTGGTTTTTTAATTTTTTAATTTTTTTTTTTTTTTTTTTTTTGTGTATTTGTAGCTTCCGGTTGCTCGGATCCGCCGTATATCAATCATGGACATATCGTTAAGATTAATTCTACTGGACTGTATGGGAGTGATTTGTATCCGGAGAATACAGCTGTTCATTATGCGTGTCAGAATGGATATAGGTTTCATGATTGTACGGCGAATAAAATCTTTTGCAAGGATGGAAGATGGGTCAATCAGTTGCCACAATGCGGTAAGGATGATTAAAAAACATTATTTTGTGTAAATTTTGAGTTTTAATTACCGTACTCATATGTTATGGGTGATTTCTGTGTAATTTTACATGTTTTGGGTATCTAATTTTAAATGTAAATTTATATATTTTTGGGCAATGAACACTGTAAATTTACACTCAGAGTAATATTTTGTATAAATTTACATGTTTTAGGTAATTTTTAGTGCACATTTGCATATTTTTGAGGTACCGGTACGGTAATAAATAGTGTAAATTTACACTTTGAATAATTTTTTAGTGTAACTTTGCACGCAGAGAAGTTAATCGCAATGCTTCGCATCTGTTGAGATGTAAATTAATTCTTGTATTTGTATATTTTATAAATTTTATTTTATACAAATGCCATCTAGTGACAAATTTTTATATAGTGCTCCAACAATAAGAAGCTTATAATTACTAACATTTTAGAAAACGTTTATCACAAGATGGCTCTTATATCTGAATTTTACGACATTAATATTCTTGAATTACCAAAATATTGCTAAACGTTTATTTAATGTTGTTTTAATGTTGCATTAATTCAGTGCTTAATGCCACTTTTTCACATTAACTCATTTGCAACATATTCATTCAAAAGTGAGAAAACATTGACCAATGTCCAGCTAGAGGGAACAAAAGTAATCTGATTGTACAGTCACATAAATAGCACAATATCTCTTTCCTCTCAAGGGTTAATGCATTAAGTAATTAAAGCTTCAAATAAAGAAAATGACAGTAGCCCCAAACCTTGATCATAATTACATCTGTCAGAACAAGCACAGGCATTCAGCTTGATCTCTTGAGGAACTAGGAAAAATGAACAATTGTTAAGCATTTCTCATGATATTTCTGTCATTTCAAACAACTGAACAATGATTTAATTTAGAAATGCACAGGTAAAATGCATGATTAGCTCATACATGATGTAACAAATGGAGGAAAGGTGAGTTGTTTCTTTTTATATTCATCAAGGACTATTTTCTGAGTTGAATAATAATGCTAATTTGATGAGACGGTACATTGTATTGAAATTACAACCAGTATTTATGTAACATTGAGGAAATGGCTCTTTTTCTTTTGCACACAAATTCCTGTTTTAGGTCAAGGGTAAGCGAGGAAGTAAAAAAGAAAAGAAAACAAAAATAAAGGAATGAGTGGACATGTATAGAGGAAATATTTATTTATTTATTTTTTTAAATTTTGAAGTGGATTTTGATTTTATTTATTTATTTTTTTGCTGGAGTCTAATTTGTGGTTATGTTAAAGAGGTCATTGGACGAGATTTGAGAGACGAGTGGAGAAAAAATGTGAAGTTTAAGCTCCTTAATGTGCTTTAATTGGTCATAAATCTCGACAGAAAAATTGGTTATCTTTTGTATATAGGATGGAATTTATGTTTTTTTTTTTTTTTTATAAGTTGAGTTGGAGGAAATTGCAGAGATATATTAATATTTTGAAAACTCGAGGAATCAGGGTAAATGTTTTCGTTTTTTTTTTTATAAAAGACGTACTCCCTGGAATTGTTTTGTCTAGAGAAAGAGAGAGAGAGATGTTTAGTTCCTGTAAAGCACTGCGGCTTTTGCGTTGTTCAAAGCTGTTTTGTGGAGCCCATTATGGCTTAAGTGTAGATTAATGGTCATTCTCTACGCCCACAACTGAACTGGAATCAAAAAGATTCGTGGATTAAGGCCATTGTCTTTCCAGTGCTAACTTAACCTAACCTTACTTGGAATATTGTACGTTAATATAATGACGATTCATGCGTTTTTCCAGTTCAGTTGTGCTATTGAGACTTGCAATTTCAAATGCTATTCTTTGCAATTTTGGCTCGTTTTCGACAAAAACCACGTTATACAGTAGTTTGACTCAGAGTGCTTAATTAAACTAGTGAATTGAAAATCAGATCGATCGGGAACAGCCTATCTATACTTATGCTCAATAGATTCTGGGCATTCAAGCAACCAATGATAAAATAGTCTAGTAAATAAATAAATATTAACTGGTTTACAATAATTGACAGAAAGATTTTTTTAATCCAATTTTTTTTTTTTTTTTTTTTATTAGTTGAATTAAATGGTTGTGGCCAGCCGCCAGTCGTGCCATATGCCACCATATCTCACCACGACCCACCATCACCACCATCAGAGGACACCATGCTTAGTGTTCCTTTATACTCGAAAATTCATTACAAGTGCCTGCCTGGATTTACTTTATTGGGAACTCCAGACCTCACATGTGGACTAGATGGATGCTGGGCGCCTAATTTACCTCAGTGTGTGCTGCTTGGACAACCCTATGGTATGCTTTTGTATTTTTTGTATTTTTTTTTTTTTTTATTTATTTATTTTTTTTTGTGGTAGAAGTTGACTGGGAACTTGCAATTTTGTAATAAATTGCAGCTAATAATTAACCTGTTTTTAACCCTAACACGCCGGTTGATTAAGTTAGTCACGTTGAATCATGCGCCGGAGTTGGAGTGATGTGGCTGCAGGCTCAATCTACACAAGTTTTTGGAAATAATTATTATTTATAGTGCTTTAAGAATGGTTCGAGAAAGAGGAAATAATTGCGGAGTCCTGACATCGTGAGGGCGCATCGTAAAATTACGGACACGAGTTATGTTACACGGGCTTTAACACGAACGATTGGAATTGTGGGTGATTTTTGGATTATGCAGGGGAATTAGTATTGAGATAACCAAAAGTCAATTAACAATTAAAGAATTGTGACAGGATGCAATTCAATTTTTTTGTGTTGTTAGCGCCTCATTAAATGACTGTGGCAACAATTGGAACTAAGCACAGAGATCTGTGGTGACAAAAATTTCAATGAATTTAAAAAAGAAATTAGTTTTATGCATTTAAATAATTTTATCTAGCTTTAAAACTAATGTTTTACCACCTAGTGTTGAAATTTTGTGTTAAAATTGTGCAAATTGATGATGAATGTCTTCCTATCTTTCAAATTCCACCACTCCTAATTTTTTCAACTGGCAAAAGCAATTAATTATCAACCTGAATTTCAAACTAAAGAAAGCTGTAAACCTGAGTTTATTCAGACAGAATCAGCCATAAAACTTCATCAAGAAGAGGTAATTGCCTAGAGTTTTATATCAGCTATAAATTGCTCTGTATTGTCTACAGGTATTAACATTTTTTGCAACCCATTAAGCTCTTAATGTGAAAATAATGGGTTATTTTTTAAACCATGTGAATCAAAGCATAAAAAATATCAATTTATTTATCAAAACAACTTTATTATTACTATTTTTAGATTGGCTTTATTTATAAGACCAAAAAACCATCATTGTTCCATTTCCTTGTTCTCTTTCTCATTTCCAGCCCCTGGAATCGCTTCTTCAACTTTCCTGCAAAACATGTCTAATGCCTGCTCATTAAACCTTCAGAGCAACTTTTTTATTTATGAAAAAAAATGTACAATTTTGGGCTCCAGTGTGTCTTGCTGAACAAACAGTGACACTGAAAGAGAAATGAGCAACAGTGCTGTAAATAAAAAGACCAGCAATTTGTGATGATGTGATTTGAGATCTCATTATCCAATTTATCCTCAGGTTTTTAATCCAATATTCAGCTCAGGTGTCTATTTGAGTGCTCTCCACCTTTGACACGGCCTTGCTCCTCTGGTTTCACTTGACTGCTCAGGTTTTAAGATGAAGCACTGAAAAAGACATCAAATAATCACTTTTTTACACCAAAATGACATCAAGGTGTTCTTTTGATTAAATATTAAGAAGTTTTGGCTTTTATGGTGAAGTGATATTTTTTTGGATAGTTTTTCAGAGATTAGTGTTCTTTGATTGCCTCTGAACAATTTTGATTTCATGGGTCTATAAACATCTCATTTGTCTAAATAACAAATTGCACTCTTGACAGTTATGTTTGCTGCAGGACGTGAGAAAAACATTGGACTCTTAATTGGTTTGATTTACAATTGAGGCATCCATTAAAAGTTTTGATAATGGCCAATCAAATTCAAGTCAGTCCTTGTCTGGGATTTTGTAAATTGAATTTCATCATGTACAACTTTAATGTCAAGAATGAGAAGAGAGAAAAAAAAAAAAGACCATAAAATGTGACCTTGTGGAATTTTTTAAATTGATTTTTTTTATGTTTTTTAGAACCCCCAGAATGGAAGATGGCCGCCACTTCCTCCTCTCAGCAGAACGACATGTCGTGGACCGACACTCACCTCATGACCGTGTCGATGGCCACCGCTGGCAGCATCATCGGAGCGCTTTTACTCATACAACTTCTGGTTGTGTTTCAAAGAAGAAAATGCTGCTTCTTTCTTTTTCATCGACAAAGGAGACACAGACAACATCCTCACTACCGTCCGCGACACAGCTCTTCCTCTTCTGCTTCGCTGGCCTCTTCGCCGTGTAGATTGACTGCGCATGATCAAGACAGAGTGGCACTCATTGCCTTTGCCGACGGAGTGCAGGTATAATAAAAACACCGAAAGTTAGGAGATAAAAATATCAACAAAACTCAGTTTAATAAATTATAAAATATAAATACATAATCTTAAAGGTCAAGTGAACTGAACTGGTTTATTAATAAATATGAATCTACTCATTACAAACAATAATTAATCGTTGTCAATGATTTTCAGACATGTTAAAATTTTTAAAAAGTGTTTGCGATTGACTTTCAAAATACTACAAAACTCATTTCTGACATAATATTAAATTTTAAAGGTGGTTTTGCCAACTTATGAAGAAGCGATTCGGCAGTCAGGGCCACCAACATTGGAGGCTATCAACAATAGACCTTCAAATAGAGGATTTCTACCAATGTTGCCGAGGAGATCTAGAAGTACTAGCAGTAGAAACAATACATCAGACCAAAAGTAGGACTTTTTATTATATCAATCCTTTGCTGTGGTTGGCTTTGAATGAAATATCTCAGTTTTTTTTTGCTTATGGAATGCATTATCTCATTAATCTGCTTGTAAAATTCAGTGTCTCAGTTCCCTTTTTTGTAGAATGCAATATTTCGGTTCCTGCTTGTAGAATGCAAATAACTTAATAGGGCTTTACTGCATTGCAATTATTGCAAGATTTTCCTGCACTTCTTAATGGCTTTGTATTGACTAGTTTCTGTGGGAGAAACTAAAAGATTTGATTATTTAGCATTGCTGGCCCAACAAGACATTCTTCTACATCAACATCCCACTCAGCATCTGGTGTTGATAGCATGGGATCCACAGACACCGTTGCCACGAGTGAAGTGTCTACTGCAGTGACTTTGGATACATTGAGTTCAACAGCTTCAAATGCTTCGCAACAACTTTCGTGCAGAGCCATGTGTGGCAGCATCACATCGTTTGATACGTCTTCAATGATAAATAACGAAGGTAGGAATTTAATTTAATTTTACAAAATTTTTTAAAATAGCTGCTGGCCACCCAAACAAAATGAAAAGAAAAGTATCAACAATGTAAACGTCACTGTCACTTTTATTTTAAAAAATATTAAAAAATAGTAAAAGTACCTACAAGTACTATAAATCACCACGAGGGAAAACTGTAACTTAGCTATTCCCTGGTGGAGATTACTCACACTTAAACATTAGTTTTTTTGATATTATAATTTCTAATACATTAAAATAATTTAATTGAATTCAACATCTCAATTCTCTCTGCCTGTCTCCCCAAACTGAGATAAAAGCCTTAAATCCTGGAATTGAATTAAAATAGACATACCATGACTTGCCACCTAGTGAGTTAAAATCTTAAACTTTTTTTCTGAAATAAAATAAAATAAAATAAATTTATTTTACACTTTTAAATCTCTGCCTTAATTTGAATCCTTTACACCCAAAGGGCTCTTGAGTCACATTAAAAGTGAGCTTATCTTTGCAGTTGTCAATCAAAGAAAGAAAAAAAGATTTTATGGTTTCTATCTGTCCTTATTCTGCTTGCCCTTTAGGAATTAGGATAATTTTTTTTACTTGGTAATTTCATTTCCTGAATGTTGATGAATAATAATTCTTGATAGAAGAAATAGCCACTGGTCAGTAGGCAAATTTTTAAGTGGATGGGTCAACATTCCTGGAATAATTTGATTGCAGTCACTGATAAATAATAAACAGTAACTCAGTGGGTGTTTTTGATGTTTTGATGATTTTTTTAGGGTTAAAGGATGAAAATGTCTGAGAAATTTCTCAATTTTAGCAGGTTTTGATTTATTGCCATCAGTTGACTAGGAAATTAATAAACTCTGAGTTATTTGTGGGTTAAAAGTAGTTTTCTTTTTAGTTTTATATACTTCCTGTTTTATCAAAGCTTGGTTTAAACTGATGTTTGAAAAATGTTTCCTGATTGTGTTTTTGACCACTAGGGTTTTTTTCTCAAGCTGATTAAAATGTGGAATGATATAGCTCTGATTGGAAATTAATAAAAAAAATGAAATTGATGTCAAAAAGTGTTAAAGAGATTTCAAGATTTGATTTAATTGGTGTCAAATTGGATTGAGAAAATTGATTGACAAAAAAGAGTTGCAGTTATCTGATTGAACTGGAAGGGTTAAAAAAGAAAATGTCAGAAAATGAATAAAAATTTCTTGGAAATAGCTACTAATAAACACCAAGTTGTTAAACATAACTCTATAAATACCTCATAAAATAATATTAAAAAAAACTTTATTAAGGTGTAAAATGATTGAATTTTTTACCCTCACCTAACTTTATAGATCCATTGAACCTAAGAATTCTAGTTAATTGAAATTATGGGAAAATATAGGTCTGCAATGAAAAGGTTTTGATAGAATCAAATTAAAGTTGTTGAGAGGCTGAAAATGACCATTTGGAATGGAGGTGAAGCCTTTGATTATGTAATTGTCAAGGAGATTGTATTCAATTTTTATTTTCTATGTGTGAAATGAGTTGAGGAAACCTGAAGGGAGAAAAAGTGGAAATAAATAAATAAAAAGAAAAAGTGATTTGGAATGAAGATGTCAATAGCCTGTAATAAGGGCTTGGATAAGAGTGGCCATTGTGTTGAGTGTAATAAAGGAGCTTTTTCTAGACTCAAGCCAAACCTTGATTACTTCTAAGATTGTGGAAGGAACATAATTGATTCAATATAAAATTTAGGCCTAAAAAATAGGCCTAATGCACAAAACATGAGTCAAAAACCAGTCTAAAAACCACTAAAAGTCAATCACTGTCCATAAACCTCAGAAAAAATTCTTCAAAAATCATTAAAGATTATAATTTGAGTTTGAAATTCAGTCAGCATTGGGGCCTAATTTGTTTTTTCCCTTTAATTTTTTTTTTTTTTTTACATAATAGCAAAATTAAGCCTATCTTATTTATGTAGGCCAATTAGCAATTTTTTTTTCCTTATTTTTATCTTAATTTTTTTTTTCTCTTTAAAATAAATGCTTTCATTTAAATAAAAATGGCTGATTTTGAGGTTTAGAGAATTAGTTTTCAATTAGACATGTGGTAGGTAAATAATTAGTGGGTTTGTTGGGACAAATATTTTGTTCATATGTCTCATAAATTGCTTGTGGAATGCCTGTGGTTTTGCATTCAGCTGTCCACTGCTGCTGAAGGAATCAGTTTGACATTGCAACATCAAAGTTATTAAGCCTTTTGCTTCTGAAGCTCATGAAAAATTAATAAGTGGTATGGACATAAACAAGAGTTGTGAATTTTTGAGATGAAAGATTTTTTTTTCTTGCTTTGAAATTGATGCTGTTTTTGGACATGACATTAGAAGTTGAATCACATTTGAACATGTTGTGAGATTTGTGTTTGAATTACAATTACTTTGGTTTTGTTGTGAGGGAAATCCTTGTATTTATCATGTGTTTAGCTTCAATCTTGATGTATGGTGGAATTTGTAATGAAGTTGCTTGTTGTGGTTGTTGTGTGGGAGATGGATTAAGGTGGTGAAGGTTGGCTGCAGTGTGGATTGGAATTAAAAGTGATTTTCTTTTTTGTTTGGGGTTGAGTTGTGGAGAAAAATGGTAGATTTTTATTGAGTTTTCTATTCTAATATTTGTGTATACTGTAGTGGTAGTTTGTCAAGATGAACACTAATCTTTTTGTGATGGAGAAAAAATTAGATTAAACGGTATAAAGGTTCATGAAAAATAAATGATTAATGGTGGAAAATAATGGAAAGGTTGATGAAAACATAATGGAATTTTATTAAAAACTGGTGACATTTTATGAAAATGTAGCAAAATGTCATTGCTAACTTATGAAATTTTATAATAAATTCTGGAAAATGATGAAATTTTATAAAAATTTGATATTTTATAACACGATAAAAACTTATGACAAATAATGAAACTGAAAATGTGATAAAATTGCATTAAAAATGTTAAAATCTCAAAATATATGTAAAGAAACATGTGATAATTTATGCAAATTTGATAAATATTATAAAAAATAACGAAAAAAGTAAAATTTTATATACAGTATCTATAAAGAGAAATGATTATTACTAGTACCGGTACCGTATTCTAATTCTAACCATAATCTCTGTGACAAACAACCAAATTCCACTTCCAGCTGTCATTCCCACAAACAAACACACAAATCTGTCGACTAAACAGCAGAAATAATTTACTTTTACTTCTTTTTAATCTGAAACGAAACAAGAGCACACTTCCCCCTTGAGTGCACGCATATTTCTTGCGAATGGATTGTGGGAGACACGTCTGCCCGGTGTTAGTACACGACTCTATAATTAGCGGTTAGGATTATAACGTACGGTGAGAGCTCTATATTAAAGCAATTAAACTATAAATTACTGGCCACCTCATTACCACAGCCCCTTGTATTTATACACGGTCATACACTTCTCTGCGCCGGGACTTGTTCACGCCCCCTAGAGGCCGCATTTGTCATAAATTACCATTACATAACATTGTGCGTACGTGCTGGATTGTGACCTGCAACGACAAGAAGTCGTTTGACGGGCCGTTTGACATTTATGATGATGGCAGGCTTTGCTTGCAATTGATCTCGATCCAAATAGGCCAATTATTTTCTTTTTCCTGCCTTTATTTACATTTTACTATTATTTAAAGTAGTTTTGATCAAAAAGAGTGAAAGGCAAAAGACGTTTATGATTTGGAGTTAAAATGAAAGTGATGGTATTGTTTTAAAATAAATGATGGAAAATGGTTTTTAAAAAAACTTAAAAATAGTATAGTTGTATAAAAAAATTGATAAAAATATGGTAAAAATGATGAAAAGTGGGTAAAAATGTGATAAAAATTGTAAAACTTTGCAATAACTATAAAATAATAGAATAGAGTAAAGTTTTACAAGAAATAATCAAGGCATGATTTACTTTGCCCCCTAGTGGTAAATTACAGAACCGAAAATAAAAATTAAAAAAACGCCAATTAGAATTTTTTTCTCGAATAATTTAATTTCTTGTAAATTTAAATTAGATTTTGTCAGCGTTTATTTACGCACGTTTTATGCGGTTCGAAAAATTAAATCTTTATTTATTTACCACTTTTTGCACCACTTTGATTTGCTGCTTTTGGCTAATGGCATTTTTGCGTGATGTTTTTCAATCTCGATCCTACGGTGCGATTTCCCAGGAGTATTCTAACACTTGATATAAAAAAACATAAAAGGAAAATGAAAATGTAATTCTGACTTGTGATTGATAGTGTGAACAGCTAAGTGTTTTCTCATGCAATGAAAACATAATTATTTTGATAGCAACAATTTACAACTTTGATATATTAACAAAAAAATAATTTTTTTCGTTTATTTTAGGTGTTCCACTACTGGTAGAAGCAGTCGAAGAGAACGAAACCAATGAAAACATTGCATCTGATGATGATGTATCACCATCACCAACCTCAGTGTGAATTTTCTTGTTTTTTCCTTGTAAATATCAATAAAAACACACATTAGTTGTCATTGTTGGTAAATACTATATTTCTAGATCTGATTTTTTGTGTTAGTTGCAATTGTACATTTGTTGTTTGAGAAAACAAACTGAAAATAGTATATTTAGGTATATAAGGAAGTCTAGTGGGACCATACTGTTTGTTTTCACTATATTCATTGAATAATTTTGTAACAATATGATAAAATCTTTGTATGACATCATATCCATGACATTATTGTAATTTATTGTTGAACAAAGCCAGGCAACAGCCATTGGTGGAATTTGGTGGGACAAAATGGCTGTTATTTGATGGAGATTACAATTTTACTCACAGTTTGTCTTCCTATACATATGTATTGTGTCAATACAAAGTAAGATTTTCATGGCACTGTATTTTAAAACTTGAAAAAAATGTTTTTTTGTGTTTGTTAAACTGTAGAAATAAACAAACAGGTTTAAGATTTGGTCAATGTGTGGGCTGATTGCTACATTAAGCTTCTTATTTGCATTCTACAGGTTTGTTAGGCCTAAAAGGGAAGTTGGATGGGATAGTTTGTATCATTAATTGTTTTGTTACTGCTTTTGGTTGAGAAGTTGTTTAATGAATTTTAAATTTTTATTTAATTTGATAATTTTTTTGCTGAGTGCTGAATTTCAACACCAGGGGGCAAAGCTCCTGAGCAAAAAAAAACATGGTAGTTGTAGAGCATACTTGGCCAATCATTAAGGATTATGAATTTAGATGCAGAGCCAGATTAAATTCCAAATTGTTATAGTTTTGTTTATATCAGAGGTATTATTTTTTCTCCTCTGTGTGCAGGCTCTAATTTGGTGTCACAGCAATTAACCCTTCATTTTCTGTGAGACATGCTCTGTAATTATCAATGGCAAACTTAATTTATATGCATCTTCAATGACAAAGCACAATTTTACGTGTGAAATTGTTTTATATATTATACTGCATTACCTTGCAGAAAAATGTTTTAATAACTTCGCTCGCCCAGATACTTTTTGCGAGCGAAATATAAATTATAAGTCTAAGATGATGCCTTCAACACTAGGGTTAAATGAAAAACTTGTAGAAGAAGTTGTCCAGTTTGCTGTTTACCCAATAACACTCTAGCTATTCTGGCCAATGGACTAATTTGACAATTCACAAGAGAAGCACATGGTCTTCCCGGAAACAAAAGTGTTTCAAATTAACACATTAAAATCTTCAACGTCAAATAAATGTCTTCTAAAATGGTTGCCACATTTGCTTAGGTTTGCACTATTTCTTGTATTTTTGCGACTATTTTATACAAATTCAATGTGTAATTTGGTCTGCTATAAGATGCATTCAGCAAACTATTCTGAAAATTTGTGATGTCATTGACATGTGACGAAACAAAATGGCTATCTTGCAACTTTCTATGCAATTACCTTGCATTGTATTGATTTGTCGTCGAAGTTATTTAAGGAAACAACATACATACATGAGACATTAGTTTGATCTCAACATCGTCTAGACCAAATCGGCGATTGGTCGATTGGGCACTTGTTGGACACAACTGGCCGTTTGGTTTGGAACTTTAGTTGGATTCTTCATCATGTTATTCAAATTTGTCATTTTCATCAGAAGCGACGGAGCTCGATGTACGGTGACCTTGCAAGAGACGCCAAACTTGCAGAAGGTCATGTGAAACATGGAGGTACAAGGAAAAGGCGGAATGGCTTGTGTAATTGATACTTGTACGGGCTGTAGGTTTTTAATTTGTCGGACGTGTTGTTTCTGAGGGCGATGTTCAGGAACCGTCAAAAGCGTCCTCGCCTACTCATTCATCATGAGTCATGATAACCCATTTCAACACTGTGCCTCGCTTTTATTTATATTGGCTGCAACTTGCAAAACTGTTGCGGGCAAAATCCGTAGCTCACATTCTCCATGGTCATACATTTCCCTACATCAAAGTTATGGAAATGGAAATTAAATTTAACGCTACTCGCGGCTAACAGGAGTGCAATTCCTTATTATGTCGTGACTTTGCATAGATGCCTAGAACCAAATTCACTGTGGATTGAAGGAATTGATGTCATTTTAGCAATAAGTCACTCATGGTGTAGATGTTCCTGATAAAATAACTGGGGAGTCAATTAATCAAAGAGATTCTATAACGTCCAGAGAAGATT
This sequence comes from Geophilus truncorum, assembly GCA_034695745.1. Lineage (NCBI taxonomy): Eukaryota > Metazoa > Arthropoda > Chilopoda > Geophilomorpha > Geophilidae > Geophilus > Geophilus truncorum. The sequence continues at coordinate 39,037 of JAQFZP010000104.1, read as the reverse complement.
TTATTACAATCAAATCGACGAATCTACAAAAACATACATCAAATGCATTGTACTAGCAGGAAAAGACCAATCAATACAAGAAAAAGATAATTTTTATGACAGTATGTGACGTAGTATAGACATTTGACCAAACATGATGCATTATGTCGCTGCTGGTGTAGCAATATTTTAAAGCTGCACAAAGCACATTCCATAAATGACATTTCGGAAGAAGTAGAGACATCGGTTGCTATTGATCACCAAAGGAGTTTATTATTTCCTAAAGAGGAAAAAGATTCAGCTACTGACTGCGTATAGCCATCATCAGGAACATACGTGTAAACGGATTGAGGAAAGAAAAGGAACTGATTTTATTCGTATAAAGGTCGCGCGGGGGCGCTGCGAGTCTATTAGTCCGCTTGCATCTTTGCGCTTTCTTTTCTTTCCTCAATCCATTTACACGTGTGTTCCTGATGATGGCTACGCAGTCCATAGATACTGTAAAACGTTGCATCTTTTTTCTCTTTAGGAAATAATAAACTCTTTTGGTGATCAATAGCAACCTTTATTCTATTTTTAATTATAAATGACATACTGCAGACTTTTGCCCTAATAATTGCTAATGTGTTTTTGAAGACAATTCTTCAAATTTCTACAGGAAATAAATTGTTCAATTTATTTACCAAGTCGGAAGACCGAAAGCTAATCATGTCTCTTAAATTCATCTACTTCACTGATTAATCATGAAATCTATGTCATGACTCCATTTAATCAACTAACCTATCATTAATTATTTTTCTCCAAATATTACATAACTCAACCCCTTATCTTTAAAGAGCTCCAGCAGAACTATTGTATAAAACTGAATCATTATTTCAGACAATAAGTGCTGTGCACAAAAAAATGACACAACATCAGGTCAGAAGTTTTAAATAGAAAAAAAGATCAATTTCATTCATGAAAATACAAAACAAATTCAAGATGGGAAATAAAGAAAACAGGGTCAATGACTGGAATATCTTTGTTTGAGAAGAGTTAATTGGATAACAACCAGATTGTGAACTATAAATCAAATTAGTTCTGAGCCATCTATACAAAGCTAATGGAATTTGCAGAATTCGCTCCAGTTTTTAGAGTTAATTTTTTGTTTTGGGTTACTATTAATGACACCCTTCAGCCATCTTTTTTGTGGCTAGCATAAAATGTGGTCAACTTAATGTTGATTACTACTTTTGCTTTTGAAAAACACTTTGGGAGTGGATCATCAATCATAACGCAGAATAAATTGGAAAAACAATCATGTAAACAAGCTGTGCTACAAATCATCAATTGAAGTGACACGTTGAAAATTCATGCGAGGAAAGCGAAAGGGGAAAAAGACTTTAAATGCTCCAGATCTTAATAAGTTGACCGTAGGTGGCGCGCGGCTCATTAAAAGTAAGACTCGAAAGACAGATGAAGAATGACAAATTAAATTTGTTCATCTAGCAGAGATTTCAGTCAGGATTAATCCACAACATGGGTAAAATGAATAAAAACAAACTTGTATTCTAAACTAAGTGTTACTAATGGCTATTACAAAATCGAGTGAGAAAAACATAAAGAACAAATCATATGACACAAATGGTTCCAGAAGGTAGAGGTAGGGGCGCTATTCGCATGTCTGAGTTGATTTCCCACACTTCCAAATGACATTGGCAGTTAATCGTTAGCAAAGATCGGAACTAAAGTTGATTAAAAATCTGGAAAAATTCGATGTTTTGCTTGGCGACAAACAACAAAACGAAATGAAACAACTAATTTCGGCAAATGTCGAGATCCACAAACAACTACATATGTTGTTAAATTAGTTGATTTCGTCGACGCATCGGTGTAATTAGTTAACCTGCAGCATAAAGCAGCGCTAACATAATTCACATCACTGCCCTCTAGTGACAACAGGTTGGAATATTTTTTTGACATTGCCATTCATCTTGCTTCCATTCACCAACACCAAATGTGACGTCAGGGGCGTTGTCTAGGAAACACTCGCGGGTCAGAGGTGACCTTATGATTTATCGGTTCGCATTTGTCCCTCATTGGCTCCTATCAGCGGTAGCCATCTTTTTTTCCACGTTAACTTATTCATAAAAACGATATCCTGGTGCGACGTTGCACTTGACGCAACAATAGCGTTTAAATTATGGCGCTCGTGAACGGTAATCACGCCATTGTGCATGTTTTGCACGCACGCGCATGCGCACTGCCGCTGCACGCTTTAGCACGTGACCCGGAATGTTTGATGGGTCACGAAGCTCATTATTTGCGCACGGTGCTTGTTGCACGTGCCAGATTGACCTACGTTGATACCACACTTTTTATTTCCTTTTTTTAATTGCGAGCTTCGACCGGTCGGAAAAAATGACCTGTTTTGGTTTTTCTGGCGGATGGGATGTGGATGGATTCGCTTCATCTATCATTGAGGAAATTTATTGATTAATGTAATGTTCAATGGAAATGATTAAATTGGCTGAACTGAATAAATATCGATTAACATGGTTAATTTCTGGGTGGGAAATGAAGGATGATGAGGTCGAAGGATTTGTTTGTGAATCTAGGTTTAGTGTTATGTTGGTGTCGAGAAATGCAATTACAGTAATGTGATGATTGTGTAATGTGCGAATCACCATTTTTATTAGGATGGGGAGATGTGATGATGGGATTTAATGTGCTTTTTAATGTTTTAATAGTCATTTTTTTTTAAGTTAGCATCATTTTATATTGGACTTGCAATTAGATGTACAGGGCGGTGAAGAGCCGGTAATAGGCTCAGGCTAAGTTAGATGAAAAATGTAGGCACCATGTTGAACTGTTCATTAAATATTTTTTGTAATCACTGCAAAATACATATGATTCATGTATGGTATATACATGATCTATAAAAAAGGTAATTTTGTGCTAATTGATCCTCACTGACTTTCTTTGATTCCCTCAAAATCGTAGTTTTATGCCAATTGACCTTTCTAGCTCCCTTTCTACACAGCTTTATAGATGCAACAATTTATGCTGAAAGTAATAGTTTGAAGGAGTTTTTAATGAATTGGGTTACTTATTTCGGTACAGTTGTGGATGGATTTAGATTTTGTTGCTTTTACTAGACTTTTTTGTCAGTGTATTGGTAAAAGGTATACATTATAAGACATTTTTAATTTTTTTTTTCAGTACAGTTTTTGGATTTAATTTTTATAGGTAAAGGTTAAGTTATGTTAAGAAAGTGTTATTCACAAATATACTGGAAAATGGCATAGTATATTTTGCGCCTTCTCAAATGGACATTTTAGGCTTAAGATACTTCTTAGTCTATATAATTTATATTTACATTGAAGTTTATTATTTGTCTCTAGTTTAATCTTTAGAACATTTTTTATTTTTTCCAGTACAGTTGTGAATGGATTCAATTTCTACGTAATGGTTAGCTAATGTTTTGTCATGAAACTGTTTTCTCACAAATATATTGTCAAATGGTACAGTTCCGTATGACACTATTGCTGCCCATTTATATCCTGAGAAACTAAACTTTATTTTTTATTGCAATGAATGCTGGATAGCCAGTAAACGCAATCTGTTAGGGTTAAATATATTTTCACATTTTAATGAATGAATAAACAATGTTACACAATGATGACTGTATACCCAAATTACACACTATACTTGTACTCTAAAAAGAAATCTATGCATCATCAACACAATCAAATTATTACGATGTGGTTCACTTTATGATTCAACATAATGAAATTGATGAATGTCCACCGAGTGGCATTCGAATCTGCCAAGTTTCACAAGTGAAAATTGCTTTTCCAAATCGGGCTGGAAGATGAAGGGTCAATGTATAAATTATAGACCCCAGTACACTATTGCAACTTCTTCCAACATTTTTTCTTACTTTTTTCCTCAAGCAATTAAACTTAGAAGGATGGTCGGGTCAAAGATCGAAGTCTCCATATCAGGGATGGTCTACCTACACGGTACACGCTTCAAACTGGAATAAAAAACGGACCGTGTGACGTCACTGAAGAAGACACGGCAACCAAGACATTAAGTATGCGAACTGGCAAAAAGCGGAGGGTGCTGGCGAGACCACCAGGCGCCCGAGTCCACCCACACATATCTCACATGCGTTTCTGTCTTTTATGATGTGTTTATATCTTCCTTTTTGCCCTTGGGTGATAAAATTACTCAAAAGTGGAAAATGACAGAAATCAATGGACGAAATATTTTGACCTAGGGTTAAGGTTTTTATTCGGGATCTTCCATACACATTATACCCAATGTTAATCTTCATATTACACTTTACAATAACAATAGTCATGTACATTGTACTTCCTAAGATACAAAATTCCCTAAATACTGTATTCGTCAAAAATCTCAAAAATCACTATAACGTTTTGCAAATCTTGAAAAATCTTCACAAATTTTCCGAATCTCGTCGACAGCATTTGTGTTTGTTCGATTTCCCGGTACCGTAATTCCCCACTCAATTCGAATAATGACGTCACAAAACACCGTAGAACCATGTTAAAATCAACTAATCATAGTTATTGTCGAAAATCTTATATATTTTTTATTATTAGTACAATACATATTTGTTTAATTGACGTTATTTCTAAGTTTTTTTAAATGTCTCAGAGTGAGACAAGTTACATAAAATGGAAACGAAATTAAGATCTTAAAACAATGTCATTTCCTCATAAAGTTATCATCGAAAATCAAAATATGAACATCTTTTTACGACGCCCAGTTAAAAATGTCAGTGTTCGGATGACCGAAAAGAATAAATCCAAAGCTTCCAGTTTTTTAGAATTTAATCCCTTTATGCGTGGGTATAATTACTGGGTTACAGCAACAAGGCTTTTTATACGTGTAAAGCAGCATAAATGGTAATTGAGGTTCCTCTTTATTTCAATTTTATTTAAATCCATCTGCAAATGAAGGGTAATGGGTAGTAGTTGCTTGTCCCGAGAATGCAGGGTAAGATTAAAACTGCTAATCGGATTATTTATTCAGTTGCATGGCAATTACACCTACCATAAAGTTTTGCGCGGTAATCCTAGAAAAAATTTCTTTTTCGTTGTTATTGGTCAAGAATTGTCTTGACAAGACACTGGCCTTGTGCTGCTGGCCAGGAACCATTTATTAAATCAAGTTGCCTTAAAAGTGGGAACAAGTTTTTAAACGACACCGCTAAATACTGCTAAATTTGTTCGGGATTACCGGTATAGCGTAATTTATGCGGAGATATGGAAAACTGAACGTTAATTTCACTTTTATGTGCGAAGGAGATATTTTTATATTTTTCAAACTCAAAAAGTGAGTTATTTATTTACTCTGTTTATCGTCACAAATTTTCATTTTCCTTCTCAACTGTCCCTGTAAATGCTATCAGGGGTTTGTGAGTTGAATTTTATTATTACAACGTGTCACATAACTGTAAATTAAGGCTGGATTCACAAATGATGTGGTTGGTCGGTAGGTGGCGGTGGGAGTCAATGCTCTGTTTCTGAAAACAAGACTCGCGTGCTGTATGAGGTTACAAAATTAATTACTATAAATTTTTTTAAAAAGAAATGTCGGAGCGTTAGAGGATATGAAGACAAGATCAGTCTTGACACCGATGAAACTCCATTTCACTTTACCTCTCCGCATTATCGAAACTTTCAATGAAGGAAAGAATCAATCCAAGAATAGAGAGGATTCCCAGGCGGCCACCCATCCATTCACTGCTAGGCGTTGTTACTGCTTAACTGCAATACCGGCCGAGTGGTGAATGGTTTGATGCTACAAATACCCGTGTTGAGATTGAAAAGAGGTGTATTTAAATACTAAATCCTGGTATATTATTTTAAATGACTTAAAATAGGATTAAAATATCTTAAATTGTAATAAAAAATTATTTTAATAGTGATTTATAAAGATAGGCCAGTTATAGGATTTCGCATGATGATACAACGATTTTTTTTCTACAATTTTTATTCGTTTTTTGAATAACAACAAATTAAAAAAACTTAATTTGTCGGAAAAAAAAACTATATTTTTCCAATTGATATAAAAAGTAAAAAATAAATTTTAAAATGGCATAAAAAGATACGGTAGTGAATAGCATAAAATAAGCTTAATTTCTGGATTTCGTTAGTTAACTCTCAAAAATGCATGATGAAACTACGAATATTTTCTTCTTTTTTGAAGTTGGGGAAATGAAAGATGGTTGACGTTCAATGTGGGTGTTTGGCTTGTTTATTAAATCCAGTCATCCGAGGCGCCGAATCGATGCTGGAGAAGCAGCAGCTGCCAGAATGATGCATGGTGTCTGCCACGAAACCATGCATCCTCAATACATGACCAATTTCAAATTCAAACCAACTCACACCCACAGACATACACTACAACACCCAAACACCACTTGCAACTGATCACTAATAATTCTAATTTCCCCAAAAAAAAGTGTTAAAATTTCATACATTTCAACTGAATTCAGCAGTTGCAAAGCTAATAACCCCTTCACTGACTTGTCTTATTGCATAATAGATGGTGTGCAACGTGTAATTCATTCTTGACTGAACTCTGAGTGACCAAACAATAGGTTTGAGTGAGGAGAGTGCAGACAAGGAATTACAACTCATTCATTTGTAGGCGGCTTCCCCACACACACAAAACTGTCATCCAGCAATTCACCAATGAAATACTAAACAGATTTAATGCTGATAACCTTTATGCATTTGACCTCCATCTGCATTTTTTTTTCCTTTTTAATTAAAATCTAAAATTTGATCCATTATTTTCATTCAACACCACTGAACAATTTCTGCGTTTGCCTTGAATTATTATTGTAATTTAGGCCTAACTGTGGTCCAGTTATGTAACCCTAGGTCAAAGCTGTGCAACTTTTTTTTTTAAACTGTTTGTATCAAGTGGACATTGACTTCAGGTTCCCACAGTTTTCACTTTGTATTAAAATACAGTTTGAGTGATAATAATTTATTGTGAATTATGCGGAGTTGGTTACCGGTATCAAAAGGGTTCAACGGTTTCTGGTTGGCCGGAGTTTTGGGGTTTGGTCAATTTGGCGTGAGAAAATGCGAGAAAGTGTTAGATGCTGTGGTATGAATATATAGAAATAAAGAAATAATGAAATCAGGAGTAGTAATATCTTGTGGCGTAATAATCTTTCTGTCTGCTGATACACATCTATTGAAGTGTAAATTTACATCAATAAGTGACTAAAGGTTGTCTAATTTGTGTAAACTTACACACAAAAGCCAGAAGTTTACTTCTGACCAAAGTGACTAAAAGATGATTAAAATGTGTAAATTTAGTATTTACATCTAAAACTATGCATTATATGGTTTTACAAGTGTCACACCAAAGTTGTAAAATTGGTATTTTAGACGCATTTACACCCTCATTTGTCTATTTCTATAGGAATTGGAATCGGTAGTTGAATTTTATTTCAATAATAAGACAAAGATGGCTGCTTATATAGCGACTTATTGCTTTCGAAAAGATCCGGGTTTTTAGGTGAAAAGACCCACCATGTAGTTTATGCTATAAAACCCGGAATTAGTCGCCGAAGAAGTAGATAATCGTCGATTTAACGACTCATTAAGCGAAGTTTGACTCTGGGAGTTACTCGAGTTCACGAATCGTCCGAATCGACACCTTCGGGTTTGTGGCGCCACTCGACCCACTTCAAAGTTCCGCTTGCCGCCACTCGCCCATAATTCGCAGACCTCACTGGCCGGAGGCAGAGCCAAAGGTCGGGGTCAAAGATTGGGAGCAAAAAAAGTGGTTTCATTCTTTGAAGGAACGAGTTCCTTTTTTTCTTCCAAGAAACTTTAGGCACTGCTCTTGTGGTTTTTAGGCCTATTTTGCACTGACGGTTGGAAATAGGCTTAGAAAAGGAGTTATATTGTGTTTATTCACGTTTTTTTTAGCGTTAAAGAGCCAATATAAGTCATCTTTGTCGGTTTTGAGTCTTGTCAAACAACAAGGAGGTAAAATAAATATAAAAAACCTACAAGCTCCCACTACAAGTCATAAAATTCTTGTAGGTAAACATATTGGTTAATGGCGACAGCCAAAAGAGATACATGTCACATTTGTCACGTTCGTGGGACTTTAAGGGGGGGAAAATGATGGATTTCTGTGGATAAAACGTTCATTTATTGCTACAACAACTCCAAATTCCAACACCAGGTAGCAGGATGATTGATAACTACATTGTTATTGTATAAACCTAATTAAATTAAACCTAGAAACACATTTCCATTCATTCGAACAAGAAAACTTAGTTTTAATTCACGATTCCGCAAATAGGTGGCGCTTTTAGGCTTAAACTAAACCTAGTAAAGGTTAAGTTTAGCCCGGTTTTGCCTGCAGAGAAAATGGCAGCGAGGGCGGTCATTTTTAAATTTTTTTTTTTTTTTTTTTTAAAGTTATTCTCGTTGGGGTGTGAGTCGCATTTTTAATGGTCGTTTTCCATTGATCTGAATACAGAGTACGCTGGAAGCTGAATGCGGGTGGGCAACGGTATCTGCGTGTCATCACCGGTGTAACGCACATTGCGAAATTGATATTTCCACCATATTATTAGATCGAAATGATTATTTCGAGTCTGAGTGCACGAACAGTCGTAGAAACGTGTAATTTGTGTGTACAAACTACAAAGGTGGGCGAAGAGCGAAAACGTGTTTAAAAAGTAGTGGAAATAATAAAAACAGGGATTAAATGATTAAAATTGTGTGTGTGTTTTTTTTTTTTTTAATTTTTAATTGCAGATAATTGACACCAGAGTGAATCTTCAGGCGGTTTTGTTGAGTGTTTTAATGAATATTAATGACGGTTGTGGAATGAAGAAAAAATTGCCAAGTTGCCATTCAAAGGTAAATTATGAGTAATTAAATGTGATCATGGATTTGAGAAGTCGGGACCTGGTCCTTGTTCGACTGTCACAACGCTATTTAACTGTGGGCAACGCATAATGACGCCATTTTTTAATTTTTTTTTTTTTTTTTTTTTACATTTTTAATTTAAACTTAGAAAAAATATAATTGAGTGATGTAAGTGCTTAATTACGTTAAAATACATTAAAATTGATTTTTACAAGTTAATTTTCGAATTTTTAAAGGAAAAAAAAAACTTTCATTTTTTGCCGCTATCAATCAATGGCGTTTTTTGAAATGGCGCATGTGTTGATGCATGGAAAAGAGAGATTTATGAATAAATTATTAAAAATAATTAAAATTATTAAAAATAATAATGTGTAAGTTCAAATGATTTTTAGATGATGTATTTTATTTTTATTGCAGGTATGAAACTTTCACTTTTTGCCGCTATCACTCAACGGCGTTTTTCAGTCGTTTTTTAAAATGGTGTTTCCGTGTGTGGAAAAGAGTGATTTCTTAACATTAAAAGCACGGTAATATTTAAGGTTTTATATAACTTATGTCATTTTTGTTATAAGTATTCATCCGGAGAGTTTTCCATTTGCAAATGGCGGCCGCCGTTATGAATGAAACTGTGAACGAAAAGATGAATTCAGTTGAAGGATGAAGCAAAAAGCAGCACGATAGTATCTAAATTAATCATACATTACACGCAGCGCGTGTACGACATCAAAACCGATGCATCTCAAGGCCCGAGTGACCCTTGGCATACATATGAATGACTAAAAGACCTCTTGTTGTTGTTTTCATTCACCTTTTTCGCCGCACGTGGAAATAAGGTCACACATTGTTTATTCTGCTTGTTGAAATTAAAAAAAATACTAATTTTATATACATTTTTATAATTCCAGGCGATGACGTCACGATATTTACTCGCCGCGATGAAATTTACGAGGGAAGAATTGGAAACAAAGGAATTCCGGCGTCGGTGAGTGGAAATTCCTCGTTATTTGTGAATTTTAAGCAGTTACGACGCTGCAGGAGAGCTTAAGTAAGGAGGAAACGTGAAAAAGGGGGAATAATGAGAGAGAGTTGATAGAAAATGTCGGATAGGATGAGTGGTGAGGAAAAAATGAGGTTTAAACTTGGTAAGCAGTTTGATCCTTATCAAGTCTGCTATGTAAATGAAGGCGTTGGAGGTCCATCAACCCACGTGTCTTTGCCTAAGTGTGGCTGCGAGTTGGCACTAGGCCTTTTTCAACACATTTTTGCACCTCGTTGCCGCCTTAGAGAGACCTTGGTCAAGTTAAAGGTGTTTGGGAATTGGGATCGATGGCGAGTCAAGAGACTGGGAATGGACAATGGTGGAGGAGGATTCTGGGATTGTGAATGAGGGGATGAGGGATGAGGGATGGCAATGGGGTTTTAGAGTTATTTTGCTAGTGGTTTTGTTTTGTGCATGGCGTGTGTGTGTGGGTGTGAGTGTGTGTGTGAGAGAGAGAGTTTTTTCTGATATTTTGGGTAGTTTTGAGGGTTTTGAGTTGGAATGTTTGTTTTTTGTTTTTTTTCTTTTTCTTTCTTCTGAGATTTTGGGTGATAGTTTGGTGTGTTTTGGAATTTAAGGTCGTAGTCTTATAAATTTCTCATGTTTTGCTAGGTTTTAAAAGAAATTTTCTGAATTTGTTTTAATTTAATGGCCAAAAATTCCATTACTTTTATAGGTTTATTTTAGGCCTATTTGCGATGATTTTTCTTTTTTGTGTTAAAATTGTTAGTAAAATATAGAAGAACAGCACTAAATCACTAAACGTCTTCAAATACATTAACAAATTTTATAAAACTAGAAATATTTATACTTTTTAATTTATTAATTTATTTGAATTATAAAACAAATTTAGTAGCCATAAAACTCCAAAAATGAGAAACACAGACAGACGTAATTCATATTTAATTCCACACCAAATTGCGTTTAATTTCACTGTACGAAATTTACTTTTTCCTTGAAATTCTTTATTTTTACCGAAATTTTCTTATAATTAAGACACTAAGGAGTATTTTCATAAGTGTGGATACAGAGGAGGAGAATAGAAATAATGTTTTATGGTGTAATGGTAGTTATTGGGTCATAGGTGGCAAATTATGGGTTAAAACTCAGATGCAATCAGAACGCGGCCTCCAGCCACGTTTCAAGGTTCCATTTGAGACATTTTGATCGAAAATGTTCACTTTGTTTCCAAATACTTCATAAATGCATTCATTTGTTTGCATTGTGACCTTGAACGACATGATTTGCAATAAAGCATTAAATTAAAAACTGGTTGTGGAAGAAAAATTAGTTTAAAAGACGAAATCGGGCATTGAAGCGCCGTAGGATATGCTTCCGGTCCCAAGACTTCGGCGGCCATTTTGGATTTCGAAGTTATGTTTAATTAATATTTTTACTATTTAATTAATGTTATCGTTAATTAATTGGTTGGAATTAATAAAAATTAAATAGATTTTGACTTAAAATTGTGGAACAAAATAAAAATATTGTGATTGGTGTTTATATTAAATTAAAAAGTGACATGTTAGGTTTAAGGCACCGGAAGGGTTGACGCGAGGTTGTTCGGGGACCCCTTTGAAGAAACGAATAGGAAAATTAAGATCATACTTCACAGGATCATTATTGAAGTTTTTCGACTTTGATTGCTTTCCCAAGTGACGGGTCTTTCGAACCTCGATGACGAGGGAAAACGTTTCCTCTTGAGCGTGAAGCGGCAATTTCCACCGATTTTTCGGCTGGATTTTGCATTGATGACCGCTCTCTTTGACCTATGGGTCGATGGGAGGGAAGAAACGTATTCCGAGGGGTACGAAAAGTTTTTTAAAAATAAAAAATTAGAAAAGTTGAGTTTTAAAATATCCTACCTCCTGGTGGTTAAATTAGGAACTTTTGTTTTTCATTTTTTTTTTTTTACAAAAAATATTACAAAATTTTTCTGAATGCACTAATTAACCCAAAACCACATCATTTGACCCATTATTATGTTTATATCAATCCACAAAAATTCCTTCATAAACATCCACCACATTTAAAATTCAACTCCACACTACAACACAAACTTAAAACGATCCTTATTATATTTAATTATCTAATTCCTCCTCAACTTTGAAATAAAAAATTTTAATTAATGTAAATTATGACGCCATCTTGGTCTAGGCGCCACCAAGTGAGCTATGGATTGTGGTCTTCTTTTTTGCTTGTCTCTGTGTATATTTCTTGTCAGTCGGTGCACGACGGGCAATTAACCTGATTATACAGTGTTAAGCTGGCTTTCCTGTTTGGCCTAAGGTATCGCGCATGCTCAGCGTGGGAACTCATTTGTTGGGCCACCCCATTAGCCAATGGTTGTTGTCAGTGAATATTTGTCTTTGAGAAGACTCGTGTCGCCACCCCCTGGTGAGAGATGTATGGTCACATGGTAGCATTAAATGACGACATGAAATCCATAAAACACATTATACCATTTTTTTCTTTGTTTGCATTTTTTTTTACTTTTGACTTTTTACATCAAATGATGGAATTTTATATGTCTTAGAGAGATTACTCTAATCCTATGAAAAGTAAACAGTAGAAATTGCTGAATTTATTTGAATATATTTGTGTAATGGAGAGTTTTATGTAGGTATTTGGTTATATTAAGAATTTACATGGGGAAACAGCTTTGTTTGTTGTTGTTTTTACAGTTGGGGCTGGTAAAATGTTGGCATTTTTTTAATGAGAAGTAATTGTGAGGAATTCTTGTAGCTTTGTTCAAAGGGAGACATAAATTGAGGTGAAATTATGTTGTGACAAATAGATGTTTTGAAGAGTCGATTTAAATGCCAAGTGCATGTGGACGAAAGACATTAGTCTTGTGGTAGGCTCCTAGTAATGTTGTAGTGTTGTTATTCTCTTTGGTGTTTCAACCAACAACTTTCAGAATCTGGTCTTAAAGGCGGGCTGAAGGAGTATGTGTGGTAAATTTTAATTCTTTACTATGCAAAAGTCTGCTTTCTCTCAAACCTCACAATGGTTCTAACTAAGCTGTGATACATCTAACCGAAAAGTGGTGGCAAAACTAGGGTTAAGATAACATGGGCAGTATAGGTTTTACCATCACGTGTGTAACGGTTATTTTTTTAAACATCAGAACATGTATGTGTTTCGATATTATTATTATTTTTTTTTTTGCTGTGATTGGTATTTTCATGGCACCATTTTTTTTTCTGCACACCCAATCTCAGAAAAGACATAGGGCAATGTGACAAATTTCTGGTTAGTTTATTTACTTCTAATACTACGGTGTTAAGAATCTCTGATTATACTGTGAGAGTGAGAGGACACGTTTATACTGTAAGTCTTACATGTGTTTTTTCTCATAGCATCATGAGGGTCATTTTGTTGACTTGTTCTTTGATTCTGCTCTCCAAGATACCTTATAGTTATGGCTTATTCAGGATTTTTTGGGGCAAGTTGTGGAAATCACAGATTTGAAGTGGAGCTTGCATTCCGTCATTAAAACCTTGAAATCATAAATTAGCCGGTACAAATCCAGACGGAACAGCGGTAAGTCAATAACGAACCATATATATTCATAGCCGTACCTAAACCGAAAAACCTAAACTGTGTTTATGATAATGACTCAATCATAACCCACCTCCATCACACTTCATATACACCAAAGCAGTTGTTTTCTCTTTTGATTTTCTTTTTTTAATGCATCCACCCTTGGGGATAGGAAAACTGCCACTCCCATAATGGCGACCGGAGAGGTGAAAGGTTATTCTGGCAACTCCCGCCAAAAGGGGCAAGGAAGGCATGGTTTTTGATGGCCGAGTTTGGGTGGAGGGATAGCTATAGGCACCAATCAGATTGACGAGAGCGCCCTCCACAGAGATGAATTGAAATGTCACGTAGACTGGACAGGCCAGTTTCTTAACCTTTTGCTCTTTGGCCTTTAATAATTGCACGTGCGATCCCGAAAAACATCGGTTCTGATGGAAAGCAATAAAAATCAATAAAATTAACCCTTAACATCCCAGAAAAAAATAGTCCATATATAACATTAGAAGCGTGTGAACAACTGTCGGACATATTTAGACAATAGAAATTACTGGACTATCTCACGACTATACAGTAGACTATCCTAATAATCGCAGTTGCTCTACTAATAAGTTATTAGTAGAACATCTGCAATTAATTTTACATTTTACTTTGTAAAACTTGTTGTTGTTTTTTTTTTAAATCTGAAATTTTCAATAAAATTACCTGACCTCATTAGAAACAAAATCGCCAAGTTACAATATTTTTAAAGCAAAATTAAAAATATATTCCTATTTTCAAAATGAGATGTGAACAATTGTCCACGTTATTGGGATGCATAAGGGTTCATCTAACCTAAAAAATGCCACCACTGAAATTTGTGTCAATCAATAGTTGGTCATTGTTTTTAATTGTGTGGGTGCTTGATTCAAGGGATTAACTGCTACTGATGTTATTTAAAAAAAAAATAATGTTGAAGTATTGTGGGAGCAATTTTTTAATCTTCCATAAGTGGCATGCTTCATACTGGTATAAAAGTGTAAGTGACTTTTAATCTTCTTAACTGAGTAGAATAAAAAGTAGAAAGAATTTCAATGTCAGGCTTGCATGATATGCAACAAATTCCATCAGAAGGAATGTAATAGGTTTATTAAAATTAGGCTTAACTTATAATCTCAGCTTCTGGGAGGTGAATAAACATTTCTAGGGCTTTGCTTCATCCCTGGCAAAAATAATTTTTCATTTTAATTGACTGAGTAACAAATTTTTCTTGTCAAATTTTGACACCAGGTGGCAAGCACTTCACCGATAGGCGAAACAAATGTCTCACGTCTGAAACAGTGAGGAAACGCAATTTTCCGTTGTAGCGACACATTACCTCTGTAATTAATCTGCAGAAATTATCCGCTATTAATTTCGGCCACTGGTGGCGCATGCAGCGTGAATAATCGCATGTTGTTCTCGCTTATTAATTCCCCCGCGACGGAAATCCAGTCCACGGGCGCCACCCCATGGCGCCACAGCAAGTAATTAACCCTTGAAGGCCTAAATTTCACACAATGCAACCGCAAATATCTCGATTCCCACGTGATCAGCTGCTTCAAACACCCAACACCCAGTCTTCCGTTTGACCTACCACTTGGCTCCACGTGGTGGGTCTCGGGTCCCTTCCTCGACACTCCACCCTAACCACAAAAGGACCTCCCCAGTATTAGGGAACCCCCACAACACGAGACGTACTGTAGTGAATATAAATCTCTGTGGCTGGTGCGGTCAAGCAGACTTAGCAATTGAAATTGCTTGAATCGATTCAGAGTTATGAATGCTCCAGGAACGCCCTGCACTCGAATGCGTGGACAGATATACGACTTTCGCATGGCTTGATCATCGAATCAAAGAATAATGTTTTGAGTGGTTGATTTTTTTTTTCAAAGAATTTCTATGGGAAAAAATAACTTCACGATTTGTGCTGCGTGTGAAAATATATAAATTTATCTTCGTAAGACCTCTAAATCTATTTAAATTACAAAATACAATTTTAAGAACTTAAAATATCGTACAGTAGAATCAGCGAGTAACGTAACTGAAGAGACCCAACAATTTGTTACGTTACTACTGGGTTAACGTTATAACCAAGTAAATTAATAAACAATTTGCATGTCTGGGAACCAAACTTTTTTGACGTTATAACAGGTTTATGTTATATGCGAATACGTTATTCGTGGATTCCACCGAAAGTGACGAAACCTTACATATGTTTTTTCTCAATCTCGGTTCTAAGCGACTAAGAGGGGCAGTCTTCCCAGCATGTCTTACGTTGTGTCCCACTGTAAGCAAAGAAAGAATAAACTTGTCTTTCAGTTTGAGACCGAAGAGATACATTAAAATCGAATCTCTGGTGGCGGATCCCATCAGGCAGGAGTGAAGAGGTGCACTTTGAATCTGGCTTGCCCATGTAACCTCTTATACTACTTGTACAATGTATTAAATAATACATAATGGCACTGCTGTGGAAAATGGGAGTTCAAAAATCTTTTAATTTTTACTATTCGTCTATTTATTTATTTAGTTATGCATTGTATTGTTGTTCTGTATTTTTCTGTCAGTTTTTTTTACTTTTTATGCCTTATTTGAACTGACTGTTTTATACACCATGTTCAGTGATAAAGTAACGGTGAACCGCGGGTCAAGCAGAGTTTGATCTAATCTAATTGATAAAGATCAAACGAAAACAAACCACTGGGAAATACCAAATCATAATTTCTTCAATTTAAAAAAATTGACTCCAGGGGGAGCGCTAGGGTAAAAAGTCACGTGATTTGGCTCCGAGACATTCCTTCTCTTTAAAATATAATTATCGGTTTCGTTTATCCCCAATCAATCCCCACTGCAATTACCCAGCTTGCGGGGGCTGAAAGTTGATTATAGGTTGTTAATTGCACGTGACGTCATCGCCGGCATCTCGTCCCGGCGCCAAGTCGCGGGTGATTGACGGGAATGAGTGCTACTCCAATTGACGAGTGGGGAAAGAAATAATTAGATTGGTTGGTAAATATGCATTGTTGGGCAGGAATTGGGAGCAGATCAAACACTGCAACCAATAGGAAACAATTAAAGTGTGAGTTTGCACTTTTTTGAGTGTTTACTATGCTCTTGGGAAAATGGAAAAAAAAATAAGAGAAAAAATTGTGAGTCTATTGTTATTGTTTTCAATTATCGAACAATGAAGTTATTAGGCTTAAAGATTTATTATAACCTTTAGTGCAGGATGCAGTAAATCAAGCAAAACTATACAAATTAGCATAAATTTCAATACAGGATTTTGACGCGTGATTTTTTTGCGGCTTGTTTATTATGATCCATAAGAGGCTACACTAGAAATAAGAATGTGTGTGAGAAGTGAGACATGGTCGTAAAAAGGATAAATTAGCCCCATGCAGTGCAGTTTGACAAGTTTTACTTGCTAATTACACATCTATAAAGTGATAAATTTAATAGTGAACAAGTGTAACGGTTTAAACGGGTCAATCACAGGGAGGTTGTAGATCATGGGTTTATTGGTTTTTAAAAATAGTCATTTCAAATATGCGCTAAATATGCGTTGAAATTGAATTTGAGATTTAGGTTAATTCAACAACAAGTAATTTAACGATAAAATTTCACTTTTATGATTTTTTTTTTACGTGTTTTTGGCAAAAAAAAAAAAAAAAATTATTGATGGTTGATAAGACAGACATTTTAAAGATTTTGGTTATGGGACTGTATAATTTTCTGTGTGTTATCTAGAATGGTCAGTTGAGTTTGAATGGAACTGAAGCATCAAAGCTGTTCTTTCCCATCAATACTGTTTATCATATCATTATTTTATGACGTGCGTCTTTACTTTGACCCCGATAAGGCCGTGCAACAGTTTTCACTTTGAAGTGGCAACGCTGTGGCCAGCACGTCAAATGCAACTTCTTATTTACGGCCATGTCTCCCAATTGGAAGGAACCTTCAGATTCTATTAGGTGCATGGCCTTGAGACAAATCAAATATTTTAACGCTAATTACATCTGAAAAAGGGTTATTACAAGTATGTAGGGAAGACTCAACCCACAGAAGGAGCCTGCAGTCGCTGTCACCAGAAGCGCCGCGCTATGTTTACAATAATTATCGGTTATTTTATTACTATTATAATATTTCTCCACGGCCTTGAGGTTTTGAGGGGGGAAAATTTATGTGTCAAGATGACTTGTCAGTACCGGTATGTCATTATTTTTTCTTCCCTTTTTGTTTTAAAGCCTTTATGATGGGTGTTGGGTGACAATTGGTAGTTGATTGTCCGATCTGGAATGATGCTTTTTTTGCACTGATTTTTTAAATGGTCAACGCGTCTCACGAGGATTAACGAACTTATTGAGTTTGACTGGATCTCATTATCATTGCTGAATTATTGCTGTCATTTTGAGGTTTGAAATTGGGAAATGCCTTTGGGTGTGTTTCTGGATCACGAGTGCTGCATTTTTGATTTACATAATGCCTAATGATGTGAAATTGTTTGATTTCTGCAGGTAATGTTGGATAAATGGGCTTTTAGAGGGTATCAGACATTGGAATGCAAAATGTTGTTCAGTAACAACTAAGAAAGTGTTACTGAATTCATTGTCGTAAACATAGAATAGTAACATTAGGAAGGATCTTATTGTTAAGACAAGAATTTGTCCACACATTAATATTTATGCCAAAAAGTTGGATTTCTTAAATGTCTTTTTGGCAGTATTTAAGCGAGATCTTATTACTGAGCTACTATCCTGTGTTGATCTTGTCTTTGTTTTGTTTTAAAATTACAATAAAATTGCAAATAGATATTACTATAAAGTTAATAAAAAGGAAGTAATGTATCAACGAGTAAAATGACACTGAAGCTATTCAACAAGTTGAAAAAAAAAACAAATAGAAAAAATGTTGGAATTATTACTGATTTATGTGGTTCATTATTGAAATCCTTGGATGGAGCCAAATGCATAATGATTATCGAGAAAAATATTTGCAATGTTTTAACCTTCAAAAGTAATGGAATAATAAAATTCTTGGATTTCAAAATAATGTAAGATGCCATGATGTTTTGTGGAGACAGTAATCACTGTTGTATGTTTGCATGTCTGATGTCATGAAAATCTGAAACAACGCCAAATTAACCTTGAACTAAAAATTTGACATCCCAAAAAATTAACTTTAAAAAAAATTTAATTAAAATTTCTATTTATTTTACATTTATCACATACCAATAAAAACATTTGAATAATCATTTTCTGACATCTTCACTAGCATTTTTTTTGCCAACCCACTTAATTAACAATTCACTTCCTTCATCTTATCAGCAGAAATTATTCACAATAAGTGCTCTCATGTATCAAAAATGAAAATCCTATTCTAAATTCACAATTAAAAATTATGGATTTAATTAGCAGGGAGTCCAACATAAACAAACACTAAACTGAAGACTTCTATATCCTTTTCCTACATTTAAAAAAAGAAGAAGAGAAAAAAAGCTTTTAACTCAGAAATACTTCCTCCACTTCTTAAAGAGTCATAAACATCTCCTTCCTAGTGTCCATATTTTTTTCCAAACATATTTTACAAGCTGGATAATTAAAAGACCTTAATGGAACTGAGTTATCTTTTTTTCCTTCCTCTTTTATGCTGATGAAGTCGAATTAGACGAGGGATTCTTTAACCTCGTGAACTGGCGCCTCGTACATCTTGAGGTTCAGACGAGGGTCATCCACGACACTCAAAACTACCTTTTGTCCATAGACAGCTTGAGTAGGTGGCTAAATTTCCAACCTACCTGTCTTTGGGGAATTTGATGTCTCTTTTAAAGACAAACAAAGCAAATGGTCAAAGAAAAGAGAAGAGAATTATGAGAAATAAATTTCTGGATAATAAAATTTTTTGATTTTTGTTGTAGACAATTTTTAATTTTTTTTTTTTTGAGTGTTTATAGATAGAGGAAGAAATTGAGTTTAAGATGGCCAGCGACTTCTATTGATATTCCATATTCGTGACTATTGACGATTTGGATTTACTGTACTCGGACACTAATTAGCGTTAATGGTCTACTGTTTGTGATGTTACCTTCTGTGTTGAGGTAGGAAAAGATTTTTTTTTTTTTTTTTTTTAATTTTCTCATTAGGGGTTTACATTTTCAAAAATCTCGACGGCAGTTTTGAAAAGTGAAAAATCTATAAAAATCTTGAATTTTAAATCATAGCTTTTAATAAATTTTATCAAATTTGTGTAAATCTACACAAATCTTTATAAATCTCTAAATCTTAACAACATTTAAAAATCTTGTAATAATTTTACAAATTCCGTCGACACATTTTGAGATTGTTGTCAGTGCAGACCCCTTTGCCCCCTGGTGTTGAAATTTTGAACGTACCGTTCTCAATTCTCAATTAATTTTAAAAATATCAAAATTTAACACCAGCTGACTAACTTGGTACAAGAGAACAGTTTTGAATATATCTACCCTTATCTTTTATCGATAACTCCCGTTACCACTTACTGGTGCACATCGCATGTTTAAATCTTGTTCACACCACACCCAAAGAAGTTCTTATTTTTTCTTCACTTTGAGTAGCTTCACACACACCAACCATCCTTCCCACATGATAAAGCAGTTTTAACCCTAAAACTCACAAATACCATTATAAATCAACGGTAAAAAAAAAAAAAAAAAAAATAACTAACAAAACTGAATTAAAACTCAAGTACGGCGCTCCCCTGCACAACCCTAAGTGAAAAGCATCATGCGTCGCATTGATTGGTGTAAATCACTCAACTCGTGCTCATTGGGGCAGATCAGGCTGGCGTATTAGCCCATCTAAATTACTACCAAGGTCAGAAGCTGGCGAGGCCGGCGTCTTGGGCGCGGCTCTCGTGCCTCAAAAAATGGCCGTCAAGAGTCAAAAAACCGGATACGAGTCGCGCGCTGCTTCCGGTTCGGCGTAAGTCGAGGTGAAGTCGACGAATAATGACGGACTATAAATGATGTCACGCCACTTGTGTAAATCATTCGCCCATTGATCATTTTTGTACGAGGTTGTAGACCTAATGAGTTTGGGATTAATTTGAGGCGAGTCAGCTTGGGCAATGAATTAAGCTGGAATTGTTTTGAGATGTTGGAGTTGGGGTTTGCTTTTGGTTCTGAAGGCCTACAGAGAGCTTATGGCAAAGGGTTACAGAGATTTTATGTAGATTAGAATTTAGAAGTGTAAATTTGGAATTATTTTTGTCACTTAATGTTTCTTATTTCAGTAGTGTTTTATGGAAGACTTATAAAAGGCTTATGGAGTTTTTTGGGTGTTGCAAATGATTTGTTGGGGTTTTAGTAATGGCTTATAAATGGCTTATGATATATTTTTGTATGTTGGAAGTGATTTCTTGGGGTTTTATATAGATAAACATGGAATTATCTTTGTTTTAGTAATGGTTTGTGAAGGGGTTTAGGGTTGTCATTTGTGGGTTTGAGTATGGCTTATTTTATTTTTTGACTGTGATCTTTTTAAAATCAATTATTTATTTAAGGCTTATGAAGAGCTTACATTACGGTATGGCTTATAAAGGATTTACTTGCTTAAGTAAACTATAAAGTGAGTTTAACTGTGGCTTATATTTATTTTTTATTTTTTTATAAATAATTTATCAAATTATTTATAATAAACCAATAAATTATTGGTTAAAAACTTATGAAGGACTTACAAGTGACATTGTTTTAATAAACAATAACTCATTGTTTAATCATTGGCATACTACACTTATAGGAGTACACTGAAATCAATTTTTTAATAATTAACTCCTTAAAACTGTAAATTAATTATTACCAAATGATTTGTAGCACTTTACAACCACTGAATACCTGAAGGTCCATTAAAGGGAAAGTAAACCTTGAAAGTGTTTTATTACACACTCACCTAAAATCAGTCCAAATCAACTCCAAAAGAGGTGTAGGTCAGATGCAATCTGATTTTTATTATATTAAAGATGCAATCTCCGAATGAAACTATAATTAAGTTGGCGAAACACCCAGTGGGATGTTCCTCTGGACTCAGCACCACCTACTGGTGACTTTGGTCGTACGCAACATGTCACAAAACAAATCACAAAATAATGCTAAATTATCAAGTGAAAAAAAAGTTTAATTTTGTACTTTTATTGCAAAACACTGAAAAAAGTACAATTGTAATTAGAATGTCGGTGTGTCTTCGCGGAACCTCCCGATGCGCCTTAAGTACACTTGTTAAGGAAGCATGACCGGTGCCTTTTAACTTGTACCCACAAAGCCGTGCAGGGGGTGAGACTTAATAAAATAAGGGCAAATTTAATAAGTGTGCATAAATAAGCTAATGAGATTGTTAAAAGTGTATGCATCCGGTTTGTTAGATCTTCACTTCGCTACAGGAGACTTGATTTAAGGTACAGCACATGACAGAAACATAAGTGTAAATTCTTGCACTACTTGATGCACTTGTTAGGGAAAACCAATATAAATAATTTAGCAGGAGTTTTGTATTCCATAGTGCGCACTTTTGTTGTAAGATTATAATGAGCTACCGTACTGTTGTTAGGGCTGATTGCACCAACGAAAGTTGACGTTAACTGCAGTTTAACCAATGGTAAAAGTATTGTTAAACTTAACTTTAATTTTAACTTTTGTTTGTGCAACAGGGCATTAGTGTTGTGTAATTTTATTTTGGCAGATTAGTAATTAGATTTTTATAGATGAAATTAAACATTTTCTATCACAAAAATAAAACAGTGAACTTGTAGTGAAATCAGTAGCGAAACAGTAGCGATGGTGATAGTGTTGGGGATAGTGAAAAATTTTGACAAACATTTAAAATGTAGAGTTAGCGAAAGTCATTCACTAACTTTTCAACAGATTTTACTAGTAGCACTTTCAACACTGTTTAAAACACATGGCTTATTCGGTGCTTAAGAATTGAATTTGTGTTTTTTGACTTGTATAAGGCTTTTAAGGGAGAAGCTTAAGATTTATAAGTTAATATGGTTTGGTTTAACATGACTTATAACTAGGTATTTTTAATGAGCAGATTATAAAGGAAATAATGATTTATTTTATGGTTTATTATTTCATTCTGTTAGGCTTATTGTAAGCCTCTGTTTAGAGTCACATGAAATTATGTGAGGAATTTCAGCCTGAGAAGTATCTTTATTTTACTTGATTTTCGTGAGTTATTCGGCCAATCAGCAATCACAGACAGCTTGGGTTGCATCATCTGATAAAGAGGAGACATTTTGTTTGTGGCACTGACCAGCCTTGTGCACATTTTTTGTAAATTGTTAATGCGATAGTTGCGCACAAAGCGCTTCGCTCGTTGCTCTGAACCGTTATAAGACAAAGTATTATCCTTAAAGGCTTAAAATACAAATCTATTTCAGCTGGGCATTGTGGGATGCGGATGCCATGAGCGCCAAGTCTTGATGACCTTTAGGGGGATTCGAGCTGACAGACAAATGGCTTCGTGATTACATTCTGAAGTATCAAGCACTTTGAGTCTAATTAGTCGACAACTTTTTCTACCATTTTAATCAAAAAATGATGAATTCTGACTTCAATCTTTTTTTGTACAAACACTTTTTTCCCCGCTCACTCTTTCTCAAAATCCCCAACACAAAAAATAATTAAAAAAAACAACTTTTTTAACCCTTCTCAGGCGCAAAAGAACCAAAAAATATTTGCATAGACGTCATTAAACTATTTCTCACTCTTATTTATGCATTCTTGAAGACTCTTAATACGAGTAGGCGTGGTGACAACTCGAGGGCGCGTGCTTACCTAGCCCAGGGGTCGTGAGAATCGATCTGGTCTTGCATTTTAACCGACTTCTTCAACCCAAAACAAAAAAAAATAAATAAAAAATATAACCAAAAAAAAAGTTTTCTTTAAATAAAAAATTGGAGAAGTTATGATGAGCTTATCTTCTTAGAAATCTACGTTTCCATCTATGATTTCCTTCACGGTTCATCACAATTACGTGGCCGTTCTTAGGCTAATTGAAAAGGTAATTACCTTAATTTTTTCCATGGTTGCTTTCGAGTAAAAAATATTTTGGTGGTTGTTTTTCACGATGCAAGATTGAATGAAAAAATGGTTGCGGGGATTAGAGGGTGTTTGTTGGGTAATTGTACAGACAATAGAACATAATGAAGAGGTTGGCCTTTTCTTTTCAGCACGGATTCGCAACATGGTGGTTCTGGGTGGTTGTAATTGTGTGGTATTAAAGGGTTGGATGAGTTGAAGATTTGTACTTTTTTTTTTGAGAGTTGGTTTGAGGGAAATGTGTGAAATTGATTTGAATGGAGGATTGTGGAATTGGGGGGGTTTCAGTTGGAAATTAGTGGTTTGGTGGATTTTAATGTGATTTAAATGATTATTGTTGAAAAGTGGAATAATAGTGATTTTGTTCAACAGTGATTTTTTTTTAAAAAACATTGGTAGATATATTTCTTATTGTTTAAAATAAATTGAAATTGCAACAATTTTCATATTTCCAACAATATAATTTTTGAACAATGCAGTTGAGTTTTCATCAATTTTTATAAATGTGAAAAAATTCTAATTTTTAGCATTTTTAAAATAAGTTGTTAAAATGTATCTTTTTCAACAATGATTATTTTTGAAAAGTATCAATATGCCACAATGTAATTTTCAGTAAATTGTTATAATTCATAAATATTCAACAATAACCATCATAAAAACCCACATTCATCATTAGAAAAAAAAAAAACCAAAACTATCACAAAACAATTAAAATTCAACATTGTTCATCATTCCCTGATTTAATCAGCACAATTCCAAAGCAAATCAAACCACCACGACATCACTCATCCACCACCACCACCACCAGACCCCCACCCAAAACCTCAACCACCAAACATTAAAAAAGAAAAAGAAAAATTTCAAAAAAATAAGTAGGTTATTAATTTTTCTAGTAAGTGAAACTTCTAAGTGGTGGCATAAATCTTGCAAGAAAAAATCGTTGTTTCTGACTGCTTATAAGCATATCGAAGGACTTGACCCGCTTTTTCCCATTGGTCGATGCATCAATCGCCCTCTCATTGGAAGGTCATTATAACGAGGCTGCAGACAATATGCGGACGGGTTTCGAGAGGGAAAAAATTCGTCACGCACGTCTCATTTGCCAGTGTGGGCACCCCGAGGTCCCGCGAGGTCCCGCGAGGTCCGCGAGGAAGGTCTCGGGAGAAGCGACGACGTGAAATGGCAAAGCAAACAACTCGCGACTCGTTGCCCCCTCTCTTGATGCCACGCGCGCCTGCAGCTATCGGATGGCATGGCGCCACGAACATGACGTAAGCTACTTGTCACCCACTCACAATTCTCACCTGTCATTTATACGCCGTATTTGGAAGTCGACCGCCCCCTCGATTTGTTCTGCATCATTTTTGTGGTTTTAATTTTTTTTTTTTTTGATGTGTAAAAAATTCTAAGAATTTATTTTATTTATTGAATGAGTTGATGGTGTGATTAAAAATGAGCTATACTGCAAAGAAAAAGCAAAAGCAATTTGAAGAACGATGATGGTGTTTGTTGATGTTGCGAAGCGTGGCTTTAAGATTTGGAGGTGGGTTGTTAATGGTCAAGTTGGGCGAGAGGGATTTGAAATGTGAAAAATTACATTGTTAGCACATTGTTATTATTAGGACTCGCCTGCTTTTGTAGTTTTGTCCTTTTTCATTCGCTTGTTTCGACCTGTTCTCGAAACCGGCTTGTCGCTAACGGTTCAGCAAAGCCGGTGTTTGATACAACTTATCAAATTCAAGTAACAAATTCCAAATATAAAAAGTAATCAGATGTGTTAAAGGTTAAGTACAGAAGAATTTGCCTAACATTTCGAAAGGCTTTGAAAACCTTTCGAACAAAGCATTAGTCCACCACAAAAAATTGCCAAGAAATCTTTCCTGGAAAAAATGTGGTTTTACACTTGACTTTAAAAAAAAAGTAAAAAACTTTTTTAATTTTATTTTACCATTTTGCAATATTCTTCACATTGACCACTTTCTACCTAAATTATTGACTCACTTTTAATTTCACCCTCTTTAAAGTCAATAATCTCTGTTAACACATAGCTGGCGTGATTAATTGGCAATTTGCAAAAAGTGGAAGTGAAAAAGTGAAGGTGGATAGATTTGTGGTGCGACCTTGCAGGGAAGTCCTGGCAACGTGGGCTCGGATCTGCCTTGTTTGGGATGGTAATGGCCACTTACTGCCGACCTTGCGACTCGCCTTGGCCACTACGTCACATGATTAAGTCTCACGAATTTGACTACTATTTGCCGTGCGCATGAAATGATAGCCACTTAACTCACCTAATGAGCTTGGGTGTTATTCGCAAATTAGCATCGAGTTTTTCTAATGAAAATGTTTATTATTAATTTGAGGGAGAATGCGAGGAAAAGGATATACGGGCGATTGTCACGACAAATGCCGAGGTTGAAAGGTGAAAAAATATTAATCTCAAATTTATGGCCTTTTTTGTGCTACCTTGGGAAAAAGGGAAATGAACAAGAAATAATATAATAAGATCGTAAATAATCAATAAATGAAATAAGTTTTTAATTAACGAGACCGAATCATCGCTTTCTTATAAACAGTCGGTTGAATAGTGTTACCGCCACGCTAAGAAAACATAATTTGGTCTTGTGTGAAGTTTTTTTTATTTTTTAAAAATTTAATTACCATACCGTGGGTCTTATTCTAGGGAGATCATTTTAGAGTGGGCAATAATGAGAGATTTTTTTTTTTTAGTGGTTTTATCATTTTAATTATGGTACATTGGTTTCTAGACTTGACATGTACAGGAAAGAAATACTGCTGAGATTTACGTTTTCAGTTCCAATCTAACGGAATTTTATTACAGAAGTTTTATTTTTGTAGTTCCAGTAGTTGTGATCGGTCATGGTACTCACACTTTTAAACGGATCAAAATATTTTAATATCTTGTTATTAGTTTGATTTCATATTATTTTCGTTGAGCACACATCGTGGTAAGGTGGAAGCAGGTAAACAGAGAAATATTAATCTACGCATGCGCTAGCAAAAAAAATGCTCCAATTGGCTAACAGTTGATTTTCCATGACTGTTCGACAGAAAAAATATAAATAGCTTTTTTCTTTTCCATTGTTACTTTTCCGTTGTCACAACAAAAAAAAAATTCCATTGGGTGGAAAAAATTGACCAAAATCATGTGGGAACCCAACATCCAAAGTTAGTCATCATATGGCGCCCTAACAAGTCATTTCTGCCAATTAATGGCAGACTCGCTGGGTTTTGTCAGGGAGAAACTATGAGAGTTGGATTTTGCATTCCATCACGGTCCACTGGCTTCGCTAACATCTTCCTTTAGCAAAGGGAATTTTTCTTACCGTTTAAGGTAATCATCATTAAATTAGATGTCAGGTCTGACTGCAAACTGACAGAAGACCATAATTGACTAGTAAATAGCAATAATTATTCAAGATGAGATGAACTTTAACAGAGAGAATCTCTAAGTGGCTGGTGATCAAGTGGTTTCGTCCACTTCCCCTACTCTCAGAAATTATTGGGAATGTGGTGATGAAAGTGCCCATGGCATTAAATGGCGATGATTTATACTCAAGCCATTAAAAAATGAGCTATGATCTAATTTAGATTGATCACAATCAGCTGAGATTGTGTGACAACAGAGTGTGAAAATGACCAATGTCATCCATATTAATTATGCCTTACCCTTGATTTGATCCAAAGGTTGAAGGGAAAATTGATACAAGTGGGATTTGACAATTGTGTCAGTGTGGGATTAAGGTGTGAGCACTTCAATAGTCATTATGGGATTATTTCAACAAACATTAAACTCAAGTTTGCACAAAAGGAATTTCTTGGAGATGACATGGCCTTATTGCAACAGTAGCATAATTTGATAGAAGGTCAGCATTATAAAGGAACCACAAATGAAACAAAAATCAAGAAAAAAAAATGACATCATTTCTTGTTTTTGTTGTTAACAAGAAAATACAAGACACAAAAGATGGCTATGTAAGGGTGTATGTTTCCATCACTATATTTAGCCTTGTATTTCACATTGGAAGTCCCTATATGGTTTATGATTTCCTTTCATTCCCTAAGGCAGGTGATGCAAGAGGTATGGACTTTGACTACCCTTTCTTATTTTGCGTTGCAAGGAAACTTAATTACTGGTTTTCAAGGAGTTGCTTGCCACAACTTTATTTAATCAACTATTACACATTTCCCTCAAGCAGAATGCTGTGGAAATGTTCTTTTGAGAGCACTCTGTTTTTAACCTTGGAAAACTTGACCAGATGAAATAACTCATTCTCAAGTTGCTCTCTTTGTGTTTACATATTTAAATTCTGTAACAGTTCTGTGAATTCTACAGGGTGTCCATAAATCTTGTGACCCATTTTAGAAATTAATAACCCCAAATGATGCAATAAATTTTGAAAAAAATAATAAATTGGGTTCTTTGGACTTTCTAATCCATTTTGTTTGAAGTGAAAGATACAGCAGTCATTTTTGAAGATGACCATTTTTTGTTAATGGGCTTAGACATGCTAAGCCTTTTGAATTTACATTAGGACTTGATAATCAGCAGTAATTACAATATTTACAGGAAAAGCCGGTAACTTTGACCGCTTAATTGAACTTACCGTCGACGTATAATTATCAGAGACAATTAATTCATAATGATTCTAATTTCTAAGCATAAAAATTTAATGCAAGAAAAATTTGTGTAAATATCTTGGATACCATTTTGATTTTTTTTGGATTAATTTAAAACAAATGTCTGGAAAGTCAATTTTCTTGTAGTAACACTAAATATTTGATTTTTTATACTTTGAACTTTTAGTCACTTATATTATTAAGTATCTCCCATTGGTTGAAGCCATTTAACCCAGTAGGAGGTACTTCACAACAAGAGTGCATTTAGCTCACCTTTAAAAATCAAAATCTAGCCATACTTACAAAGCTGTAGGGTGAAGTCTACAACTAGAAGCAGCATTTGCAGCCACTTATCTCTCCCCTACAAGAGTCCAGGGGTGGTGATAGAAGCAATACTCAAGTGAAGTTAAACAAGAAGTTCCCACTGTAGGGAAAACTGATGTAAATATGGATGGGAAGATCCCACACAATAGAAATGAGATCAGCAGTGCACTTGAGGAACGCAGTTCGATGCGTGGTTGTATTGGAGGAACCCCTCCCTTTATTAGGGACACACCCAAGTGTTGGCACATGCAAGTTTTGTTGAGATGTAATTAGTACTTGGAGATATTTGTATCCTCGAGGAAGACGAAGAGGGGAGTCTCGTTCCTCCCTCACATTCTCCTTGGCTACGCCCGCAACAACTCAGATTAATCGCTTTATTAATGAAAGGCGAGTACAGCGGCCATTATCAAATTAACAAACAGAATTGCAATGCAAAACGTTTACTTGCACTTATGAAACAGAAGCTGTTTCTTGCAATTTTTTCTTTTTTTTTCTGTTGGGAAAGTGATTTATTGTTGGTTTTACATAAATGGTGAAGTTGATGTATAGAGTAAATGGCAACATTGTTGATGATTTTATGTGTGTTGTAAGTGAAAATGATTGTCGGTTTGGAGAAATTAGGATTTAAGTGTTGGAAAGATATATTTGAGCATTGTTGAAGAAGCAAAGTGTTTAAATTTTTATCATTGTAGATGTTGAATTTTTATAATTGATGCAGATTACTGAATTTTGAATTGTTGAAGCATACTGTTGCTTATTCAAACAATGTGAAATTTTTATCGTCAATAATTTGACTTGATACAATTTGCAGTTACGTTGTTGAAAATAATTAACAAATTTAATGTGCAGCTCGCACATTGTGATATTTTTCCAACAATGGCAGGTACCGTACTAAAAGCTTAGATTACAGTATGTATAAGAGAATAAATATAGGCTTAATTAAAAAGGGATATAAATATTAATAAAACTTAAATTTAAATGTAGTTACAAGCCGCAACAACATTGTTGAAAATAATTAACAAATTTAATTTTTACTTGACATTCGCAATAATGATGATAAAGATTTTAAAATTCAACAGAAGAAAAACAATATAACGTCATTGCTATTTGATGAATACCGTATTTGCAATGGCAAATTATTCTAAATTTTATTTCCAAAAACAAATTTGCAACAATTTTAGCAACATCATCATTTTAAATACTGACATGAAACGATTAACTAAACACAAAGAGCAATTGAATTACTAGGTTACCTGTGCCCACTTGCCAAACTACCTTATCCCAATCACCACACCTACCTATCAAAATTATACCTCTAAACACCTACTCCCGTATCTTATCTTAGGTCGTCCTTGAATTAAACATTTGAAACGAAATCTTTGCAATCACACGGGACACGTTGTCGACTCTTGCAAAACAGAAACAGTCAACAAGTTACATGCCCACGGGCACGACCCGCATTCAAGGTTGCCCAGAGTGGGCTGCTGAGCTGATCGGCCCCCGAATCGAGGTCGCGTGACACCCGCCCACTCGAATCACACGATTTAAGCAAATGAAGCCGAAACTCGCAGATAAATTCAACAAAAAAACAGTGTAATTTTATATTTCATTGCAATCAATTCGAAACGGAGTGACGTCTGACGGTTAATTGCAGTGTGTGAGGAACACTGGTTAGCTCGCAGGGAAGTAATCACACGATGTGGGAAGCGTTTAAGGGGGAAAAGTGTTTTTGATTACATTATCACGGTAGAGTAGAGAAGCAGCACTCGAGGCTGTGTTTGGGACCATTGATATTCGGGTGAGAGCCGATGCCAAGTTGTGACAAGAGGGTTAATATATTAACACGAGGTAGCGTTCATCTGATAGAACCAAGTGGGCTTCTTTGTGTTGCCTGATGACTTTTGTTGATTGCGTGAAGGAGATTTTTTTATTTTTTTTATTTTATGGTTTGATGTTGTTGCAGTTGAAATGGACAGTATTGTGTGGACATATTTGGTAAATTGTTGTAGTGACCCCAAGCGACATATTCTTTTAAAAATTACTCGCGTTGACGTTTGAAATGTCGTCAAGTTGCAGATGTTAGATGAATGTTGAGCATTTGCCCTCCAGGTGGCCATCTAGCAAGCGGGTTTAACCACACTAATACAATTCCATGTTGACAAATGTCAGCAGTCATAGTTATAAATGCAAAGTATTTTTAATTTCGTGAACCGGTCTCATCATTTAAGAATAAATTGCTTGTCATCTTAGAAAACAAATTTGGTGAAAATATTTACAAAATTTATTGAAAGTCACTACTGTAGGCTAAAATAAGTAAAACAAAATACTATTTTAGACAGCTTCGACTGTATATATTGAATATTTAGTCTCGCTTCTGACTTGAAGCCTATTTTAGACGTTTGAATTTACACTTTCAACGTATATCCTCTGTAATTGACTTGCCATGTAGAAAACATTTCAAAAGTGACAAGTCAACAAGATAATTTGTCGCAAAGGCAACCAACTTTTTTCACTTTTGAAAAACAGGATGGAAATTAGGATTTTTAAATTTCTTTCAAAAAAGAAAACTTCAGTAGTGCGTGAGACTTCCCGCTATCTGCGAAATGTATCGATTGTAAACAAGAAGTGGAATTCCATGCTACTACATAGTAGTTGCAAAGAATTCTCATCTCTTCATCTTACCCCTCAAACCATTTTTCAGAATTTTTTTTTTTTTTTTTTTAAGAAAAAAAGTAAATTAGTTCAATATCTGTCTGATTAAGGTTAAACTGGTGCCAAAGGGAAGGACTTCTTCAACAAGGTTTTTAAATTTTTTTTTCAATTGGTAATCTTGAAATCAACACAGGACCAACCGCTTTACTCTCCAGTACAGGCGAGGTTTGTTTCCTCCAAGACACAGTGTGAGGTTGAATCCTAGCCCTGCAGTTATTCTTAAGAATAATTTATGCTGAAGAGATCAAGCCAGCCATCTACTCAATGCTTTTTCAACTACACCCAACCCTTTCAAGCATTTTTCCTCCTTCAGCCCTTCTTAATTTCTCCATACTTTATTTTCTGCACTCCATGATTAATGCATTAGGCTGCATTCACACTATCAATTTTCTGTTTTGAATTGTAGAGAAAATTGTGGATGGTTTCACTGCAATATTATACAACGGGAAAATGTTTAAGTGCGAGTTACGAATAACAATTACGAATAATTAAAACAATATCTCATCAAAGGTTACAGTTACAGCTTGGACATCCCCTTATCGAAGACACGATTTTTTATATATATTCGTGAGGATGAATTGAAGTCTGGGTAGTCCCACAAATCAGACGAGAGGCAAAACAAAAACCCAAACATCGACGACTTTTTTACAAGTCGTGTCAAAGTATTAAGTGAAACTGCCATCACCTCCCCACCTCCCCCCACCTGAAGATTGAAACGATGGCCATCAGTAGTCAGTGCACACGCCAACTTTTAACGTTCTTTTGGTCATTAGAATGAGATATGAACAGTGTCTTTTTACAAACAGATTCCCCTCCAGCTCTAATGGACGTTTCGTGACCGCGTCGAACGGGCAACGATACCCCAGCTCGATGTCCCATTAACAGCGCCCCCGTTCACACCCAGCACTTGTTTCTCTTCACGACTTCATTTTTTCAAATATCTCTTTTCATTGCGGTCGTGTTCTGTCTGACGGGGGTCCGTGGAGCCGTCCATCGGTCACTTCTAACCCCACACTTTTAATGAACTCCCAGCTTGCGGTGGCCGGAATTCCTGAGCAAAACTCACAGCACCCCAGGCCACTTGTGCGCGTGTTGATTATTAATTATTCAACTCAACTCTCAAACTTCTTTTCTTCATTTTTCAATAAATAAATTTCCTTTTTTTTTTTTTTTTTTTTTTTAATTTTCTTTTATTTCTTCCCCTCATTGCTCCTGAGTCGAGACTTGTGCACACAATTCGTCATCAAATAATTCCAAACTTCACCACCCTAACCGTTGGCCACTAATTGGATTTCGAACTTGAGCATTCCCGGCTAGCCACATTCCTTCGTGGATCCGATGATACAAAAACATGGTGGAGGAATTAACGATGAAAATTTTTGCTCATAAAAGTCTCGTATGTGGAAGATGGTAGCCATTTTTTTCCGTTTTTATTTTTTTTTTAATTTAGGAATTGGTAATTTGATTATAAAAAAATGGCGGTGAACAGTTAAAGAAAAACAGTGGTGGATTTACTAACGAGTTAACAACATTGTAAAACTTTAACAATCAAAATTTGTTGTTATTTGACAATATGTTTCAGGGTTTAACAACAATCGGAAGTCACAAAATTTTTTTATTGCAAATTAACAACATTATAAAACATTAAATCAAAATAGGAGAACAATTAATTTGTTCCCTAGTTCAGTTTACAATATGTTGTAAACTTAATAATATTGCAAAGTATAAGTAGTTTCATTAATCAAAGCAGAAAAATGCTGCTAAAATAATTGGTAATTGGTAAATTTGTTTTTTAACATTAGCAGTTATTGTTAAATCTGTGAATTACGATTTTATTGTTAGTTGCTAGTTTGTTGTTAGTACCACATTTAGTGAATTCACGTCCTGAAATGTTAGAATTAATTGATATAGAGAACTATCAATTAAATCAGACATTCGTTGTTGG
The DNA here is from genome assembly GCA_034695745.1 of Geophilus truncorum. Lineage (NCBI taxonomy): Eukaryota > Metazoa > Arthropoda > Chilopoda > Geophilomorpha > Geophilidae > Geophilus > Geophilus truncorum. The sequence continues at coordinate 5,843 of JAQFZP010000104.1, read as the reverse complement.
TTTCATCACACCTGGAAGACAGAAGAGAGATGTAAAAAGATACGGAATGACTCAATTGTGGAATTAAAGGTCATTTTGCTAAAGAGTGTATGTAGACATATACTTGGTACTCATTGTGGTACCATCGGTAGATATAAATTTCAATTTTCTTTGCGCTTAACTCAAGGTTAATTGTCACTACGGAATTTCTTGGTCATTTCAAGGGAATTTCATTCATCTTACCGGAAGTGAAATGCGGTTATAAGTTGGGCGAGACGAAGGAAGGAACGTACCCTGCGGCTCGGCCTACCAGGGTGCACCTGGCAGCGCACACCCCGTTCGAGTTTTGTGTCGATGACGGGCAGAGACAGTTGTTCGCCCACCTGGGTGTGTCCCAAGTTTGACAACAGGTGCCGGGGTGTTTCGAGCGGCTGAAAAAAAAATGGTTCTTCTATTAGCAAGGGCGGGAAAGCCACGCGATGGCCTTGTGATGTCCCCAGTTGCACGCGAGGCTTGGCTTGAGAAATACCTGGCGTAAAGACGTGATTTAATTGAGTGTTTTCATGTACGCCCTGCTTGAAGAAGAAATACAATTATCTTTGTTTGTTGTATTGAAAAGAGACACTTTGATTGAGGATTCAACCTGAATTGAGGGTGTTTTATGAATTGAATCAGGTTTTGACTCTTGATATGGGAGGATTCCTCAATGAATTAAGCGTAATTTGTAGAAAGCTGATCTTTTTCTAGAGAATATTTAGGCTTAAAGTCGTGAAAAGTTACTAAATTCTTCCGCTGACTGGCAAAGAACTGCAAGCAATTACCATCACTTCTCCGCTGCTTGCAGGTGAAACATCACCGTTGATGGCCCAAAAGAGTTAAAAAGCTCGTTGCCATTTATTTACTTTTTCCTTGAAGCATAAAAATGGCTTAATCATCCTTTTTTTGAAGGATTTTTGGGATAAAAAATTGCTTGCAGGAGAAGCCAACACATCATTACCGCGATGCCGGAGAGCAAAAGCAGAGTTGAGTTAATAAACAGTTTTCATCGCTTTAACTTGATGGCACCGGTCAATGCAACATAACCAAAGGGTACTAAGCATTACACGAATCACTAAGCTGATTCATTGTTTCACTGCATGATGGGAAATTGCTACAAATACCTGTTTGTAACATACCTGGTGGTCTGAATCAGTATGTCAAGTCACAATTGGCCTTGCTTGTAATTATAAATTCCCTTTCCACAATTCATTCAATTACACCTTTTAGTTCATCATTGCTAATTATGCAGCAAAAAATATAATCCTCACAGTTGGACTTCATTTAATCCTTTCCTGAAAACTATAAATTCATCTAGGCACGATAACTTCTTCGGAGAAAAAATTCTGTGGTTTCCGAACCAGAGGGAATTATCAAGACTCACGTAGTGCACTGTTAAATTACCTACTCATGTCTGACTTTTTCCATCTTCTACCCCGGTGCGAGGATGAAGTTCTTGTCACGCGCAAAACCAGCGGCCAGACTCGTGTCGTGAGAACAGAGGAACCCTGAAACGCGCTCGCTAGGGGAGAATTGACCCGTCTTCTTCGCTTAATTAAGCTTCCTGCATACATTTCGCAACAACACCCCCGCGAGGTGGCGTTCACACAGATTCACAGCGTGCGAACTGACATTCTTTTAATTTAAAACATGCTAAATAAGAAGTTTTTTTAAAATTTTTTATAAGTAAAAAATTGAGTTGATTTCATATTTAAAACACTTACAACTTTCGCAAAGCATAAACTCTACGAATGGGTCTAATATCGTTTTATTGTTGTTTTCTTTTGGATTTTGGAAGTTTTTTTGTTTTTTTAAACAGAGTAATGTTAAATGCTGTAACTTTAGTTGCAACATTAGAGGAAAAATCTCTTTTTATCAAAGTCCTCCGCGAATTGAAATTCTGTAACCAGTGCGCGTCGTAAAGCGTACGCGGAAGTTTCAAAGCGGAAGGGTTTACAACCTGTTCGGTATAAATATTTTTTTCACGCATAATGAACAGTTTATTTATTTTCTGATATATATATATATATATATATGCTTATGCGAAGTTGTGTATGAACTTCTGCTAGAACTTACATTAATGTTATGTAAATGATGATTCAACATTGATGACTCATTTTCTCATACAGGGTTAGTGAATTGAAGTTTGTTCCAAAAAGAAGCTGAAAAAGGTAAATGCTAATTTGAAGGTAAATAATAAAAAGAAAATAATGTGAAAATTGTTGATAACATCAAAGCAATTCATTTCTTTGGAAATTTTTATAAAACTAAAACAAAAAATGACTGTCAAAGCTAGACCTCAATAATTTTAGATTCATTAGAATTCCCTGTTTAAAAAAAAAAAAAACCTTTCAATTGTGAAAACCAGGTTCGTTTTAATTATCGAAAGCACCGAATAAAAATATAAGAAAAAAGAAAAAAGATGAATTATTGCTTCGTATATAAAAAAAATTAAAATTGTGGGTTTTTTAAAATACCAAAATGGTTTCCAGCAATTGAAAGTGGGTAAAAAAATAAGAGGTAAATAAAGAAATAAAAAAAAAAGTGAAAAAAGAATTTAATTGGAGTGTTTTTCTGTCAGGGTAATAAATATATGTAATTAAATATTATCAAATTTAGAAAAGAAAAAAAAAAATTCTTTCAAACAATTACAATAGGTGTCTCTGGTAATTACACACATTACATTAATGATGGAACTGGAAAAAATAATAATTACTTTTTTAATGTTTTTATAAAAGAGACGTTTGCCAAGAGCGTCACAGGGTTAATGGTAAGTGAAAATTCTAATTTGAAACCACTTTTTCTTGATTTGAAATTCTTTTTTCACCTTTGACTGAAAAAATGGAATAAATTAGATTTAGGCTTAAGAGCAATTACATTTATCAGTGAAATCTCATCAATGGCCATTGTGTGTGTGTGTGTGTCAACTGGTTTTACTGCACTTGTTTTTGCAATTCCGGCCTGCATTTTCTATATTTTTTTTATTCTACATCGTTAAACACAACCATGTGACGAGACTCGTTTGTGTCATTTTGGCGCCATGTCGCAGTTTCACCTGATATTTATGCTTTTTCCCTTATTTTTTTTGCATGAAATGTTACAGCTTAATTGAAATATGAATTTTTTTCTTTTTTTTTTTTATAAAAAGGAAAAATAAATAAATAAATAAATAAATAAAATAAATGAATTTTTCATATATAAACTTATCTTTATTATAAATGAATAATAAATTAAAAAAAAATTTTCTCTTTTTTTTTAAAAAAAAGGGCGAAGAGTACAAAGTTGTTTCTTAAAGTTTTTAACTTCAAAATGGAGGTAGAATCAGAACTGTACAATATTTCGTCTAGTGAGTATTAACAATACTCAACAACATTTATTTACAAAACTCACTTTCTCAGTAACATTTTATTTTTTATTTTTTTTTTAGAAAAAAAAATTTATCAAAAAATTCATCTTTGAGATGCATTATTAAATAGGCGCCATCTGGTGGACGGAGAGCAAACAACACTAAGTTGAAAAATAGGATTTCACTAAAATACCGTTTTAAAAAAAATATAAAAAATGACAAATTTTTACCCTGCATTGGACATTTCCACACTTTCCCTAGAATTCCCAACAAAAAAGTACAAACCTTACGATACTTTAGCGAATCCTATGGACGGAAATAATTTTCAACATTTTTTAAAGTGTAAAAAACAGTTTTTTTTGTATATATATATATATATATATATATATATATATATCCATTTCTAAGTCTCGTCACTCAACTGCAGACTCTCACCATCCGATTCGAGCAAAAGATGGAAAGAGTTCAAGTCGAAGCCGGAATCACCATCACTAGCGGCCGAAGACGCGGCGGGCGAGCCGCGGTCATCTTCGCTCTCCTGATGCAGGATCTGGCTGAGCGCGTGGATGTAGTTCATGGCAAGTCTTAAAGTGGTTATCTTGGTCAGTTTGCTGTTCTCGCACGGCGGGAAGTGCGGCACTGCCCGTCGCAGGGCCTCGAAAGCCGCGTTGATCTCCTGCATGCGATCCCGCTCCCTGGCGTTGGCCGTCCGGCGTCTGTACTTGGAGAGCGGCGGCGGTTTTTGCTTGGGTTTCGGCTCCCGTTTGCTCGCGCGCCGCCGCTCCGTTTCGAGGCGGTTGATGATGGAGCGCGGACGGAGATTGTACTCGAGCGCGGCGGCCTCGGGTGCGGCGGAGTCGGCTGCCGACGCGGTTTGTCCGTCGGCCGAGCTCATGGTGCGGCGTCTACATGACGTGTGCGGTAATCCTGTGTGTTTCGGAGGAGTGGTGCGCTCGAGCGAATCGAGTTGAAGTGTGAGTCGCGGGCTACCCCGCTCGCTTTTGAGGCGGGGCGTGTGCGTAATGTGTACCCTCGGGGGATGTGTATGTTTTACTGGATGCAGCGGAGTATTAAAGATGATATCGACAACTTGGCGTTGGTAGTGGAATTTTACCCATTTTTTTTAAAAGTAAAATAAGAGAAAAGGAAAAATTTAAAGAAATAATTTTTTTTGTTGTTTTTGTTTTGGAAGATTTATAAGTACGGTACTTGAAATTAATTATTATTATAATTTGTTGTTGGATTTTTAATGGGTTTAAATAGTTTAGCTATTTTATTTATTTAATTGTATTTATTTTATTTATTTATTTATTTATTTTATAGTTGTTTATAGCGGTGATGTTTGGTATTTTGTGACCGAAATAGAGACTTGGATGTTGTGGTTTTAATGCCATCTAGTGAGAGAAAAAGTAGGTAATATTTCATTTGAGGTTTTTTAATGTGTATTTTTGAAATATCGGTATAAAAACAAAGTAGATTCAAGTAATTTTTTTTAATATTTTAAATGGGAATAAATTTTTTTAAATAAATTTTTTACATTTTTTGTTGTTAAATAAATCTATATTTGAGACTGTTTAAAGAGAGCATAGAATGCCATCTAGTGCAGAAAACTTGCATTTTTAAATAATCCACGGATTGCGTACGGTACAATATTAGAATCAGCTTTTATTTGTATACAAAAATTATAAATACGTACAATCTTTACAGTGCATAAACATCACTAACTACCAATTGGTCATTTTTCTTCCAGGAACGCAGCAGAATTTATTCTTGACCGGACAACACAAGTGGAGACCAGTCTTGCATTCTGCGGAGGAAGTGCACACATCACACAGACGAACGAATTTCACATTCTTGCCATCACCTAAACAAGCTGCAAATTAACAGGTACGAATTAGAATTCATTATTATATATTATTTACAAAAAAAAAAAAAAAAAAAAAAAAATGTTTCTTACTTGCAACAGTAGTTGAATTAGTAACTAAAGTTGGTGTTGGGGAAATGGAGGTTGCATCAAATTTTGTAGGAGCTTCATTAAGAAGTCGAAGTGATGAAATTGATTGTTTTTCCTTTCTTGTTTGTTCTAAATTATCAGGTGTTTGATTTGATAATAAACTTAATTTTAGTTTCCAAAGTTCATTTAATGCTGCTGCAGGTGTTGGATATATAGTTTCAGTTAAAGGAAGTGGTGTTGGTTGTGAATTTCCACCACTAGGGGTCGGAGTGATTGAAGCCAAAGTGATAATTGGATTTGGTTTTAAAGGAATTGGTGTTTGTTGTGAATTTTTATCACTGGGAACTGGGACTATTAAATCCAAAGTGAAATTTGGATTTTGTTTTAACGGAATTGGTATTTGTTGTGAATTTCCACCATTAGGGGTCGGAGTGATTGAAGCCAAAGTGAAAATTGGATTTGGTTTTAAAGGAATTGGTGTTTGTTGTGAATTTTTATCACTGGGAACTGGGACTATTAAATCCAAAG